>CM046833.1:31976246-32058746 GCA_025618425.1 Heliocidaris tuberculata
TGATTTGATTTGATTTGATTGATTTGATTTGATTTGTATTTCAGAAAGAAAAACAAATTTCTGTGCCCGGATTGCGTGGACAGAAGGGGGGGGGGGGGGGTAGGATAGGGCGAGGCACGTTTCCTTTTCCATCTCTTCTTAATTTGTACATTCCATTACTTCGATTTTGAAATGATATCTTTTTATACAATTTTAATAATATTAGTAACAGCAGAATTGAAGTGAATTTTCATTTATTTGCTAGCGAGCGAATATTTCAACATATAACTATTATATCCATATATTATATATATATATATATATGGGTGTGTGTGTGTGTGTGTGTGTGTGTATACATGTATATATATATATTCATATATTCATAATTATTCACTAAAGATTTTGGGCAGATGCACTACAATGAAGGGCATGCATAAACTACAAATCTATATATTTTAATGAATAAGAACGGCGTCAGATTTTTCCATAATTTGCTTTCTATATTAGAATATATACGTGAATCCATTAATACCCTGTTCTACATCTTGGAAATTTTGCCTCAACGTTTTGCGAGGCCCCAATGAGGCCGAGCCGAATTATTTTGAAAAAATGTCTATACTCTATAAGGTGTTTCACATACAATAATTTTACATTTATTTACCATGCAATGATTTCTTCACTTGAGTGAAAACTCATTTAATTTTTTTTTTTTATTGGTTGAAAATCTGTCAAATAATACGCTTGTGCTGAAAGACCTGCCTTTTCTTGTAGTAGTCTTCCATTTCTTCTTTAGATATATTTTGTAAGATTATTCTCTATGCAAAGCGCATAGAGAATCAAGTATTAATTTTTATGTGCTTAATAAATCGAACGTTATCACTATTTTTCATTGTGTGCCCCTGGATCCTGGATCCCTCTACTGAACATTGCCTACCTGCTTGTTTTTACTCTCTCTCTCTCTCTCTCTCTCCTGCCTTCCCTCTAATTTAGATGAAACTGATTGTCGTCTCTTGTCCTTACAGATCTCACCTAGCCTCCACCCCCCCCCCCTCTCTCTCTCTCCCACCCTCATCTGTTTCTTTCTCAGTTATCTCTTCCTCTGTTCCTTTCTCAATTTTCAGTTGTAACCTGTTTTGTATTTGTATTTTACAAATTCCTTCTTCCTTCTCCTATTCACGGATGATCCAATTTCACTCATCAGAACCCATCTACTCTCTTAATTTCTTAGACTCATTCTTAAGTCCAAGAAAATTTTAGGTCGGGGACAAAACAGTCCTTCGGACTTAAAAATAAGTCTTAGAAATTAAGAGAGTACGCTCTTGTTATTGAGGTCTACAGATAATTAATTTTAATTTGGACAAAATTAATCAATACAGTGAAATTCATGGTCCCCTTTAACCTAATCATTTATTATCGGTATTAATGAAAAAAAAGATCTACATGCACATTTGAAACTTTGAACAACGTAGCCCGCATCTTTAATCAGCTAACTTACAAACAAGATGATATTTATTGTCAAATTAACTAAAGATATAGATAAAGACATAAATCCCGCAAATAAACATTTCAAATTAATTATGAAACATTGATTATGATGCACTTAAAAGCTTACTATAGGACTGGGTGAGTATATATAGGACACATACATGTTAATATTGTTGTTAGGTGTTTTCACACTAAAGGGGCATCATACCAGTGCCTGTCCGGTAAGCCCTTTTTTCGGTAGATATATAGCACTAGAGAGTCGAAAACAACGGGGGTGGGGGGGGGGGGGGGGGGGGTACTAGTTTCTCTGAAGGTCCGATTTCCGAAGATTCATAATTATTCTCTAAACTAAAAATTCCCGCACAAGTGGGTTCCTAATTCCAAAAATGAAACAGGGTTCATTATTTCATTATTTCGATGGTTCGTTATTCCAAATAATAGGGTTCAATTTCATTTTCGGAATTACACTGAATTACGAACCTTCGAAAAAAGACGATATGTAATTACAACAATCACTTCTCCATTGTAGTCATAGCTCATAGATTCTTGAAACAGGGGAGCGTTTCATCAAGTGTTTTGTCAGTGATTTTTACCGACAAATTTGCTCTCAGCCAATCAGATGCAAGGATTTCAGTAGCTTATAACAGTTGTCGGTTAAAATCACTGACAAAACACTTGATGAAACGCTCCCCTGCTCTCATGATTTGTTGACTAATCCCCATTACCAATTGTATCAGAATTTGCAATGAAATGAATTCAGATGATAATTTAGGAATAAGTAACGGCTGTCTGTAGTATAGTATCAAAACATATATAGAAACAATTGAACATGTCGTTTTCCGATGGTTCATAATTCCGAAGGTTCGTTTTTCTGAAGGTTCGTTACTCCGACGGTTCGTGATTCCGAAAATGAAATAGTGTTTATAATTCCAAAAATGAAATGGGGTTCATATTTCCGAAGGTTCCTAATTCCAAATAGTATTGTAAGACTCTACTGCATTTTCGGAATTACGAACCTTCGGAATTATGAACCCTGTTTCATTTTCGGAATTATGAACCCCCTGCTACGGGAAATTTGTGTTTCGGCATTATGAATCTTCGGAATTATGAACCTTCGGAAAAACGAACCTTAGGGAAAACGAGTACCCCCATCAATATGACGAAAAAACATACAATTTTTTGTTAAATTGTATATTTCCGTAAAACTACAGGTTTCTCAATTAATGAGAAAAATGTGAAACGGAAAGAAAACAACGTTAGCTCATTTTGGTCGATAGAACAAAAATTCAGAAGACTTTTAAAAATTATTTTTATGAATTTGACTCCGTTACCGACATACATTTGATTTTAAAGCCTTTCATATGCAAAATATTTGAAAAAATCCATACAAATAGCAATAGTCTACGAAATTTCTACGAATTAGATATATTTAAATCCTAACTTATTTATATTAAAATGATTTCTTTAAAAAGCTAAGAAATTCGTTATCGTTATGATGGAATCGGTCAAGTCCTTTTGTTTTAGGCTGCGTTAGTCCTTTTGCCCCTAGGGTGTCAGCGCCATCAAAGATTCACTGAAACAAAAACGAACAGATATATTGAATTAAAAAAAGAAAATGTCTGGAATAAAGTTTTAAGAAAAAATAAAAACAGTCTATATATATCAGGAGTGCTCTTTAAAATGCTCCCTCCAAATACCACGCTCAACCTTGCCGTAAAGAACACAGTATCCCGCGGTGTGTTTACAGTGTGTTCACAGTGTGTTCACAGTATGTTCACATAGTCGACTCTGTGAAGATGTCATTCACAATGTTAAAACGCTTGAAGTTAACAGTGTGAAGATGATTTCACACTGTGGACACCTCCACAGTGTGGTTCGATTTCACAGCATAAATTTACTCAGTCGCAATGTGAAGATGTGATTCACAATGTTAAAACGCTCGAATTTCACAGTGTGAATATGATTTCACACTGTGTTTCACACTGTGAACACACTGTGGGACACTGTGTTCTTTCCGGCAGGGAAGAACAGAATATAAAAGCAATTCTTTTGCATATATGTTTGAAACATTTTTTTTTAATGCACTCCCTGGTAATCTTCAGACTTGTACATCCCTTTTAATATAAGTTTAAAAAAATTAAAAAATAAAAACTATGCAAAGCTTTAAATCTTGACTCAATGGAATGATAACATTACTATTCAAATATGTACATGTTTTTTTTTTTTTTTTGTTTTTTTGTTTGTTTGTTTGTTTGTTGTTTGTTTTGTTTGTTTGTTTGTTTGTTTGTTTGTTTGTTTTTTTTTTTTTTTTTTTGTATTATATTTATGCATGGTCTTAGTATTTTTTTTCCACATAGGCATACCCCCCCCCCCCCCAGCCTCCCGAAGAAGGAAGCCTAAGTTATGATTTCAAAAATAATAACAAATTTTTGTCCGGCGAGTAATGCCTTCTTTTGTTTCCATTATCAGCATGATTGTAAACACTCGTATGTAGGCCGTTTGTCTTTCGGATAGTAGTCGATCATTTCTTATCATTTTTATTTTAAAAAACACACCCACACACGCACACACACACACACACAACCCCCCCCCCCCACACACACACACACTCTCTCTCTCTCTCTCTCTCTCACCCATGTCAGTCTGTTCAAGTGTAAGTCTGAATAATGTTGTCCCCCTTTTTCTGTCTCTGTTTCAGTCAGTGTTTCTTTGCTCCTCGTCCCCCCCCCCCCCCAGCCCAGATCATCATTAGCTCATTCTTACCACGATATTTTTAGCATCTGTAGCACCTTCTGGTCTAGAATCATCAATACTGTTTGACTCTTTATCAGGGTCCCATGGCTTCATTGGACCTGCATTCTGCCTTTCTTGGACGTGCGACTCTTGAATCGGAGGGACTGCTACAAGAGGGGAAACATATTAAGACACAGCACAGGATCATGGTGAGATTGAAGCTCCTCTGAACGGTATCTTATTTTCTTACAAGCAAGAAAAAAAAAGAGGGGGGGGGGGGGGAGAGAAGGTTATCAGATTTGGGGGCTTCATTTTTCCTCCGGAATTCTCTGACACCCCCCATAAAATAATACACAAATAAAAGTCATCACACAATTTGGGGTCTCTTCGTCCTTCCAAATTCTCTGACAAGAAAAACAACAACAACATCAGCAACAACAGCAGAAGGTCATCAGGTCTAAAAGAGAGGCGCAATGTACAAAAAAAAAGGGGGGGGGGCACAACGTACACTTTGGTTTCAATAGGGGGACCCACAGACCCGAAGGCCACCCCCCCCCCCCCATCCACCACTGGTGTATATGATTAGAAATATGACTTTTTAAAAATTCATATCCATTAAGGTAGACTTAAAAACTGCACAATAAGATAAAAGCAGAATATTTAGTTTACACAGTACAAAATATATCAGAATTAGAGTATAAACATTTGTTTAACTCCCAAGAACTAGGATCTTCACAATAGGTACCGTACACGTATACCATAGGTATACAGATCTCTGATAAGCAAAATCTGTGACGAGCAAATAGAAAAAATAACAGTATATCAGGATAAAAATAAGAATAAGATTGAAACAAATATTTGTTAGAGATCAGATCTTTAAGATGCAAAAAAGTGACGATCAACATGCAGAAAATAGTATGTCAGAATAAGAATAAGGTTAAAACATGACTGTTAGAGTATAAAAGATGTTTTTTTTTAATACCCAAAAGCGAGCAACATTATGATAGTTATACAGATCTCTGATAAGCAAAATCTGTGACGAGCAAAATGAAAATGATAATTTTCTCATGCAGCATAAGAATAAGATTGAAACCAATATTTTTTAGAGTGTATGCGAATTTATACCCCAACACTCGAATGGTTATACAGATCTCTGATAAGCAAACTCTGTGACGAACAAAAAGAAACAAAACAATTATCATGCAGAATATTAGACTGCAACATATACATGTATTTGTTAGGGTATGAACGATTTTTTTTTTATCACCCAAGAATGAGCAACACTCCGATACTGATACAGATCTCTGCATGTGACGAGCAAAAATAAAATAACAGTAAATATAGGGGTTCCGGACCCCTTGCATCAAACCCTGCTTACCATTTGATGACTGAATTCGAAATGATCCAATCAACAACAACATCAGAAAACACGTGATAAGATTCATCTTGGCAGTGAGGGGTGAGTCGTTCGACAGAACTCTTGTACGGTAGAGAATAACCGTGAACAGATCTTAGTACGATTATTGATCAAGAAGATATGATTCCTGTGCCGGCTGAAAATGATGTTTGAACCTTTAGCTGATTTCAGATGATAATAAAGAGATGAAATAGTGTTCGTGTTGTCTACCAGGATAATGATATTTGATTTCAATCGTAAATTTTACGCCCATCAATTATGCTAATAAAGATGTTTGACTTTCGAAGTGAACTTAAGATTATTGATATCAGTATCGTAAAGGAAGACATCTTCGCGCATTTATATTATATATTAATTTTATAATAAGATAAAGAAGAAAAATATATAATTTTAATAATACATAATTCAATAATATAATATCTCATTTACGAAGGGTTCAGTTCAGTTCAGTTTTATTTTCATTTCCAACATAACAGTGATTTTGACAAGAAATCAAATATACAATTCAATATTCAATAATATAATACATTTTACATGGTTTAAAGTTATAGAAAGGATACATAAACATCCAATATAATAGTTCTTTTTTATTTTTCAAGTTAAACCTGTGGAAATGGAGGGATCCACTGGATGCTCATCAGAATTAGTACTGCTCTTTCTGAGATGTCTTGCAATCATTAGACCTATAACCCAAAATGTGGGTCAAACATCTTTCCCAAGGGTGTAAGCACCGAGCAAGAATCGAACCCAGGACCTCTCGTAAGAGAGTCACGATCGAGAGTGAAGAGCCTTAGATATCACAACTTCCTTCTTCTGGATGTCATGGAAGTGGTGTGTGATTTGTAAAACGCACGCACACACACACACTCACCCCCCCCCCACACACACACACACAAAACAAAAACAAACAACAAACAAACAAAACAACAAGAACAACAAATAACAACCCTAAACAAAAAACGATTCATTAGTAGGCCTATATGGGTGTTTTTGTCCCCATGTATGCTATAAATACGTTTTTGCCCTCTGATCAGTGAAAGCCCTCCCCTAATATTGGTAAAATAACTGCTCCTTTTCCGTGCAATAACTTTGAAAATCTTTGAAAATGTGTTGCTCGTCCCCCAGATGGTAGTTCTGCACAAACGATACCTTCATTAGGCATTTGTGCCTCCTAAAGTTTCACTAAGCACATAGGCACTGGAAGCGGGCAAAAGTGATTTACCACCCCCCCCCCCCCCGTCACCCCTCGCTAGAAAAAAAAAAATAAAAGAAAATTAAGCTTTCTTTTGCTCTAATATACAAGGCCTCAGCATTATAAAATATTTTTTCTTCGCTCTGTCGATACGCCCCTCACAGACTGACGGGAACATTGTTTCTTGGACTTTACAAACTCTTCTATAAGAAGGCCCCGAAGCGCGTGGGTGGGAGCAGGTGTTTCTCTCAGCCAAAAGAGGAAGCAAAGTCGTTCCTCCTCAAAAGACAAACATTTTATATATGACATCAATAATTTTGCATTTTAACAATAGAAAAGGTTTCTCCCCCCCCCCCCTTTTCCCTCTAAAATACGTAGTTTCAACAATGAATAATGTAATTTTCTCACTCGATCGCTACGCCTCCTCGAATTTCAATAAATGCAGTGTTTATAAACATTGTACTGTAGGAACCAAGTCTACATCAAGACCCCGGATGTATGGGGCAGGGGCTTTCTTATAAAGCCCCCCCCCCCCTCGGAAGATTATTATCTATATGAAGCCTAGACTATATCTTTAATGTTGTCATGGTTATCTAAATAATATTGTAGTCTGGGACTTGCCTGTGTGTGTACAGTTCTCCTGAATGCAAATTTCGATATTTTTTTTTTTTTTTTTTTTTTTTTTTTTAGATCGGTCGCTATGCTCCCTTGCCTAATAAAAACTAATTTAAAAGTTATATATAACTGCAGAAATTCTGTTCTTTTAAAATGTTCTATCTTAAGAAAGATTTTTTTGGAATGATTTTGTAATGCTTCAAACATGCTCTAGGAAGCTGTGTTCCATTCTACAACAACAAAATCTTAAAAATTCTCCTAAGGATGTTTTGCATAAATACCCCCATATGCGTACGAGGCGGGGATGCAGACCCCCCCCCCCCCCCTGGATTTATATAGTTCCGATATTCGGTCAGTCTCCATCTCATATTCGAGCAGCAAGGTGTCCGAATATCCTCATATTTGGGTTGCGAGGTGCCCCAATATCCTTATATTCAGGCAGCTAGGTGCCCGAATATCCTCATATTTTGGTTGCGAGGTGCCCTAATATCCTCATATTTAGACAGCAAGGTGCCCCAATATCCTCATCAGGCAGCGAGGTGCCCGAATATCTTCATATTTGGGCAACGAGAAGAACAGTATACTCGGGGAGCGAGTGCCCGAATATGTCATTTCGGTACCATTTCCATACCATAAAATTGTAAAAAAATTAGAGACAAAATAACCCTATTCTTCAGGTCTCATATGTATGAGGGATGATGCAACGCAATGGATGATAACTGTGCTTCAAATATTTTTGTTTTAATGAAAAATTCTGAACCTCGCACTTTCGAAATCAAGAATTATGTAAGAAAGAGGGGAGGGGGGAGGGGGGGGGGGTAGGGCTGTAAGAAGGTAGTAAACGTTTGAGGTTGGCCTCCATATCCATTTGAGGTGGGCCCCCTACCACCACCCCCCCCCCCCCCCCACACACACACACACCAACAAAAAAAAACCTTCCGGCACACCTAACTAAGCAAATAAAGGGAACTTATTCCTGACTGAAATGACAACACCTCTGAGATAAAATAATGGCACTACTTCCGATACTTTCAGGCATGTCAGGAGAATTGAATTGATTTTTACTCGGTGACGAGCTTATTACATTTTTTGAATTTGTTAATATTCTATTACATTACAAATATATTTCTGATACAAATATTTGTGTTTTTTTTTTCAAGCTTCCAGTTCAGATATAACAAATTAGAAAGCAAATGAAATTCGTAATCATTTTGAAATATGGTTCACAGAGTTTAATCTTTATACTTTTGATTAAGCGTTTTACCCCGTCGTTACATTTCTCTAAAATTATAACAATAACATTACGAATATCTATGGCCCCTTTTCTTGATATGGATAAAGCGCTAAGGTTAAAAAGTCGAACTGCATTGGAAATATTAGATTGATTTTTGGAATAGATAATACATAACGATTTTTTCTATTTATTATACCAGTATATTACGAGAACCATAGAGTATGACAGATACAATTTTACCACCCTTCAACATTTTATTTTAGCTGCATGAATGGTTGTTCACAATGAAATGTTATATCAGTCTTACTCAAATACATAAGAGAATGACAACATTTAAGATAAAAAGAGAACACTTCTCATTATCCAATTCAGAAATATGATTCCCATTGTAATTTACGAGGTCATGGTTAATGTATTGGATATGAAATTAACATAAACCCTCTCCATTGTATTATAGAGTTTGAATTTGTGATGACAGCAAACGTATAACACAAAAGAAAATGAAAAAAAGTTAATTCCTGTCATGCAAGATGTGCTAAAATTGAATGATTCGGTAAAATTAAAATATATTATTAACCATATCAGACATCTGAACAATGCAATTTTTACATTTTATTACCCGGCTTTGACAAGCCAACAAAATTGCGGGCCGATAAATTGTAAATAGCGGGCAATAAACTGCCTTTTTTAACAATATTTTCGAGTTCGCTCTAGATGTATGATTCTGTTAATAATAATGATATGGACAGGCTACTTTCGGGGGATACAACATTAATTGCCCTCACTAGAATTGTATTGCCCCCGTCTTCGACTCGGGCAATACAATTCTAGTTCAGGCAATAAATGTTGTATCCCCTTCAAGGCCAGTCCATATTATATTAATAGTCCCCCTCCTCCCCTCCCCTCCCCTCTCTAAGGACTAATGTCCTTTGGCAAGACATTAATCTACATTTGCCACTCTCCACCCAGGTGTACCTGGTACCTGGTAGGAATTTATTCCTTGAATGCTTTCAGCGTCTTATAGGGCAGCTGGGCTAAAGCCAGGGTAATAATACTACTTCGGCGCTTAGAAACATTGTATTAAGCGCAATATAAATGTTATGTATTATTATTATTATTATTTCTCTCTCCCTTCGTAAATTCTCTTGTGTAACCTGTTTGTATAACCTCTCTCACTCTCAATTATTTAGTCTTATTACTCTCTCCCCCCCCCCCCCCCTCTCTCTCCTTCTTTCTTTCTTTCTCTCTCTCTCTCCCCCCTTCCCACTTTCTTTTTTTAAAATTCTCTCTCCTCCCTATCTCTCTTCCTCCCTCATGTCTGTCAATTTTCAATAATAATATTGTAACCCATCTGTATAACCTTCTTTACTATATCTTGTCTTCCGTCTCCAGCTTTCCCACTCACCCCTCTCCCCCCCCTCTCTCTCTCTCTTTCTCTCTCTCTCGTTCTCTCTCCCATCCGCAAGCCATTCCTTCCAATCTTTAGGAACTGTTTAGGCCCCTGTAATGGGCACTGTCCCATTAAAACGATTTACCCTAGTTTAAAGAAATAAAGCACCGAAATGTTTTTATATTTCCGGGGAGGGGGGGGGGGGGGAGAACTGAAATTCATATTTCAGTTTAGTTTTAGTTTATTTATTTCTCATTTCTCAATATAACAAAATACAAATGAAGTAGATATATTCATAGTACAGAAATAGATAACAATATACACATAGAATAGTAAATCTCAACTTAACAACTGAAATTCCGAATAGACAAAAAAAAAATCGAGGAGAAATGAGAGGAAACCAGCTCGAAAGCGTAGCTTGTAAGAGGTGGCTGATTTCCTGAATCATAAAACAATGGTGTTCAGTGATGCATGACCCTGGAAACCTAAACAAGATACCATTGGAAAAATTATCAATTCCTCCCTTCATGGATTTTATTGTCAGTAGACATATAGTTCATTTGCAAGAATTTTTTCAAAGTTGGGTTTCCTTTTTTTTTTGAACCGCCCAGTATAAAGAATGGGAAAAAAAAATCTACCTAAAGAGGGCGCATCGAAAACACCAAAAATTGACTTCAGAATATGGATCAACTCTGGAAAGCGCAGAAATCATGAACTTTTCTGTAAAAGGCTACTGGAATTATTGACTTAGTGATATTGAGTGCATGATTGTTAGGCCTTTTTCTGAACTACTTTTGTGTGAGAATGGGCGTGCAATATGTCATAGACCTTTCCGAGAGAAGTCTCAGTTGAAAACTCACCTAAAAAAAAAATACAAGTGCATATACAGGGGATTGAGGAGTGTCTTCATAAGGGTATACTCGTCACATAGGGATTAGGAGTGTATCAACCCAAAGAGTGTCTTGAGGAGGGTACACTAGTTAAATAGGGGCAGGACTGTTCATGTATACAACTCTAACAGTGTCTTCAGATGGGTGCACTAGTCATATAGGAAACAGAAATGTACAGAACCCTACCAGTGTCAGGTGCACCAGCTACATAGGAAATAGGAGTGTAGACAATCCTAACAGTGTCTTTCTTGTCGCATAGGAAACAGGAATGCATACAGTCCTAACCGTATATTTAGGAGGGTGCGCTAGTCGCATAGGAAACTGGAATGTATAGGTTACATTCCTAACAGTATCTTTAGAAGGGTACTCTAGTCACATAAGGGAAAGGGAATATTTACAATCCTAATAATGTCTTTAAAACATTGCTGTAGTAACGAAAGGAGCAGGAATGTATACACCTCTAACAGTGTCTTCTCAAATGTATGCATGTAGAGTAACACTAGAAACAGTGATGTATACCACTCTAAAGTGTGGGTCATATTTGTCAGATAATGATGATACACCCTGTAACAAGATTTTTTCATTAAAGATACACCTATAGAGCTGCCCTACTACACTGTATCAACAAGCATAAGCATACTCACTTATACACACCGTATAGATGTAGTAGTAGGATCTACCTTTCATTCAATATCTTGTTATTGTCATCGTTATTAGACAAATGTGACCAGCTCTGAACAGTGTCTTCACAAGGGTGAGCTCGTCACATACAGAAGGGACATGTATACTTATTGTGGATATGATAAAGTAGCTTAAGACAAAAGCTGGACCAACGACTATCTGAAAAACGGGTGACCTAATGGTTGCTCCAGTCTTCATTCCATTAACAGATATATAGTCAGACCCAACTCCGGAAAACCGAGCACAGGTATATACTCCGAAAACGGCGTATAGAGCTAGATGAATATAGAGCCCTCATTGTTCACTGCGAGGCAATGTGTACAAAAGGCATGGGGAAATCGTGCAATGTCGACCTGCTGTTGATAATATATTTTTTTGAAAAATAATGCTGCGGATATATTTATTTCAAATGTTTGCCATTTGAAAGTCATTTCATATGACGAATCATTCAAGGATTTTGAAGATAATTGACAAGTATATCACTGGCAGGTTGACTTTGCAAGATTTTCCCCATGCCTTTTGTACACCCTGTCTCGCACTGAACGATGAGGGCTCTATATTCATACGCCGTTTTCGGAGTATATACCTATGCTCGGTTTTCCGAAGTTGGGTCTGACTGATATAGGGATAGGGTTTTAACAGTGTTTATCGACATACAAAAACATTTTGATGTACAGTACTTGATTTTGTTGCTCCATTTTAATGCAACAACGACATGTATTCGACTAGATCACTTAATCTAAGTTTTGGAATCGCATTTAGAGAAAAGCTGGTTGTAAGAGATTCTGAAGTGTGTCTGTTGTTTTAACCATAAACAAAAAACAAAACGAAACAAAAACAAAAACAACAACCAAAAAAAAAAAAATCTTGAAATCACATTTATCACTTGCTTATTACACAGCTATTGTTTTCATTGTTGTATTATAACATTTTACCAAATTGCTGGGCAGATACCATTCATTTGTAGTCTTGGAAATTCCTAGTAAGGTACCTTAGATTAACGTGATGGCGCGTAAAAACGCGGGAAAGACGCATATGACAACATTATTTAAAATCATAATGTATCTGAATATAAAAACGGCCCAAGTCCATGGCAGGTCATTTCGAGTAAACTAAAAAAAACTTAATATTTTTTTTATTTGTCCAATAAAATTATATTTGACTATGATGGTAAGGCAACATCGTAAATACAAGTTTATGTGTACATTGTTATCATAAATAAAGTTATCGTTACTTGTGTGTGTGTGGGGGGGGGGGGGTCCTTTTGTTTGATGGACTTGGGCCGTTCTTTGAATCATATGGACTTGGGCCTTTCTTTGAATCATATACAGAGTAGGCTCCTGTAGTATTACATGTAATAGGTATTATAGAAAGAATGCATTAAAGAGTTGTGTTATGTTTTTCAGCTTTTAATCAGTATTACTTACAAATCTGTGGTTGCATGCTATGACACAATGTCCCTCATCAACTACCATGTTAATTTATGGGATAGCGTGTGCGTGTTTGTGTGTGTGTGTGTGTGTGCGTGTGTTAAATGAGGTCGCATGCCAACAGTTCAAAAACTTGCAAAACCAAGCACTGTGCATGCATAACACATTTCTTTCTAGACACCCTGACCCAACTCTCTAAGCCTTTTCCTCTGATTCTGCTTCCATTCTGATTCATTTCTGTGTTTTTTACCACTTATCTCCTCACCACTGTCCAGCAAGTCATGTCCATTATGTATGCCAGCCGTCTTTGAAGTTTGGGAGTAAGCAAGCTTAGACAAGGAGTGATGAGAGAGGGCGCTATGATATGAATGTAAAAATGACCCAAGTCCTGGACTTGGGCCATTCTTACATTCATACTAGTTTTCACTCATTCATTTTAGGCACTTCCAGGGGGAATTCAGGTTTATAATTTATACACAAGGTGGGCATATGTATAAGCAACAATTTCCCATGTTTAACTCAATTTGGCAAAAAAATTGGACTTGGGCCGTTTTTATATTCAGGTACTCAATTTTATTCTATAGAGGCAGGCCAAAATATTAGGATGTAGAATTAGTATTTAACTCTATCAATATTTTTAAGCGAACTGATATGAAAACTTTTATTTAGATAAAGTCTGATTGTGGTTTAGGATGCACAAAAAGAAACAAGCAAACAAAAACAAAACAAAAACAAAAACAAAACAAAACAAAACAAACAAAAAAACAAAACAAAACCTAGCAATTTTGCTGTTTGCGTCTTTCCCACGTCTTTATGCACCACTGTGTTTCGCTAATTCCCTGAGAGTTGATTCTTCATCATTGCCAGAACGTACCATTACCATGATTACATTCCAGGCTTGTGCTTTGTGCACATGCAGTATTTAAACATTTGGAAAATGGGTGTTCTGTTTTAATTACTGTAATCTGTCTGGAGCCAGGAGGGCGTTAATTCCCATCATTTGTACAGAGTTAACGCCCTTCTGGCTCCAAACAGATGGTATGTCATGGCCTGTAAATTCCATAGATTTTAATGATAATGATAAACCGGTCTTGTATAGCGCTTAATTGTGATATAACGTCCCTATGCGCTTCCAAAGGGTTTGGATATCATTACCCTGGCTTTAGCTCCGGCGGCTGTAATCAGCGCACAGTGCATTTCAAGGAATAAATCCTGCCAGGTACCCATTTAACACCTGGGTGGAGAGTGGCAAACGTGGATTAACATCTTGCAAGAAGACATTAGCGCCAGGCTGAGATTTGAACCCTCAACCCTTGGATTGAGAGTCAAGTGAATGAACCACTATACCACAACACATCCAAGATGACATGAGGCAAAAATTAGTTGAGCGTGCAACATATAAATGGGAAAGAGACACACTCAATCGAGTCACTCGGCAGTGATGGAAGAGACAGCGATAGAGGTAAGAAAGAGAGAGAGAGAGAGATTGGGGGGGGGGGGGGGAGGGAGAAGGGCGATAGATATGGAGAGACAAAGCCGTAGTCATTGGAGAAAGAGATGGGAGAGAGCAGCACACGATGGCGATTGGAGAGAGAGAGAGAGAGAGAGAGAGAGAGAGAACATTAAAGATTGGAGAGAGGAAGAGAGACAGAGACAGCATAGAGATGGAGGGGGGGGGGGGTTAAGTTAAGGGATGAAGAAAAGGATATAGATGGAGAAACCGAGTTCTAGAAAAGAGAGGGAGCGATAGACATGATAGAGATGAACTAGAGGCCTAGGTTTATGTATAATAGGCAGATTTAGTTATTGTGACTCCTCTGATTCTGTCCATCCGTTACGGGTTATGATGGAAATCTGCTGAATGACTGCTATTAATTAACGTAAAAAGAATCAGAGTTAAGTCTATTTGTTATTTTGTTACAATTTATTCAGTGTTTCCTATTTCCTATCGAATTTGCAAAAAAAGGCCTTTGATAAGAGCTTAAAATGGCGCTTCAAAACCATGGAAGATGCTGAATTAATTTCTGAGAGGTTTTCACTTTTGTCGAAAACACACATACATGAAAGGAAATATTTGTTGAGGGATCTTATGGGAGTTGTAAAACATAGTGTTAAAATGAACACTATTTTGAACTTTGAAACTTGTAGGGGGCAGAATACCCCCTGTCCTAAACTCCATCGCCCAGAAATATATAGACGACGATATAATTGTAAAAATAATAAACATATACGAAGTACTGAATAAATAAATAATATCCGATATCATACACCGAAATTACTATACGGAAATACTCCGAAGAGCATTTTTCTAAGAGTGACAAACAAATCTTGTCTGACGTCCGACACACCCACTAAAATTATTTTCTGGTGTGCACCACTCCAGCACACTTGACTACCCGCAAACATTGATTTAGATATCCTGAACACTGCTGAAGCATCCTCTTCTTAAGTAACTCTTTAGATTTGGGGGGTAAGTACCACTTGACATTAGTGTACTTTATTACCAATTTCCATATATTTCTTTATTTGTGTTTACCATGTTTACTGGAATACTACAATCACTTTAATAATTTTACAGGTAGAAAATACATAGTTTGGTCTACAAACAATCCATGCAAAAATATTAACGCAACTGCATGTAATTATTTCTTGCAAGGGGCGGGCAGGTTCAGAATAGGGAGGAAAGAGAAAGATCGAACGATGATTTTTGAGTGCGTTTCTCAATGAGCAGGCTTGTTGTTCGCTAACGATAAAACTGACAATTATCATTCGAAGGAATTTATATCATATTCATAATAAACGACACAAATTTGTCAGATGGTCAGCCTGATGAATTGGAATTTACATTATCTAGGATCATGTTATATACAGTCAATTTAATATTTTGTTTGTTTTGGGAGAAAAAAAAAATCTTGGGGGGGGGGGGGGTTGTTAAAGAGATGCAGTCAAAAGTGGGGTCTTACCCGGTTTCGGTCTGAGCAAGGAGGTACTAAATCCTGGGTCTGATATTTATTCAATATATAGCATTAGACAATCACAGTAATTGTTCATTAGCATACACCATACACTCTTTTTTATTCCCTTACAAGCCCTGCAAGTATATTTTCATTTTAATCTAATAGAGTTGATTAAACGCTATATTGAATGAACAAACCCAATCATTAAATAATGAAAATTTATTTGATTTTTTTTTATTTGAAAACAGATTTTAGAAAAAGGAATAGCGACAAAATGAAATCTAAGGGAACAACTGAGTGTTTGCTGTGGATAACAATCATATTAACGGTGAGCAAGAAATGATGTGTTAATTGATTTCGTTCATGTATTGAAATACAATTTTAAAAGAACTGTAGAAAAGTTGTCAAAGAAGCTAAAGTGATGTTTTAAAACACCTACCTATCAAAATAACAGGACTAATAAATAAATGAACCTTTTTTTTCTTCAAGATCATTGCAATCAGTCACGGTCCAACCCTAACAGGCCCATCTCCTCTGGTCCAAGGACGTGATGCTGTCTTCATCTGCAACGGCACCGGCTTTGCTTCCCTCCTCCTCCTTCTTCTCCTCCTTCTCCTCTTCCTACTCCTCCTCCTCCTTCTTCTTCTTTTTATTCTTCTTCTTCTTCTTCTTCTTCTTCTTCTTCTTCTTCTTCTTCTTTTTCTTCTGCTTTTTCTTCTTCTTTTTCTTTTTCTTCTTTTTCTTCTTCTTCTTCTTTTTTTCTTCTCCTTCTTTTTCTTCTTCTTCTTCTTCTTTTTTTCTTCTTCTTCTTCTTCTTCTTCTTCTTCTTCTTCTTTTCTTCTTCTTCTTCTTCTTCTTCTTCTTCTTCTTCTTCTTCTTCTTTTCTCTCTTTCAAATTTTACACTACTACATTTCTTTTACCTGTCCAATGTTTATATTACGTATGTCTACCCTATGCTAATAAATATTTGTATTACGGTTGATTTCCAAATAAAACCGGTAAATGATAAATATAATCTTTTATCTCGAAGGTGGAGGGAATCAGCCACGGGCAAACGGGTAAAGTCAACCTGACAGGCCCATCTTCTCTGGTCCAAGGAGGTAAAGCTGTCTTCATCTGTAACGTCACCGGCATACCATCCCCGACTTTCGTCTGGAACGATGTATCCGTCACCCCAAGTCAGCCGATCTTCATCAACTGGGAGCCCTTCAGCAAGGAACCCAAATACGACAACTTCGAGCTCTCGCAGACCGATAATTCCACCGCCATGATCATCCTTGACGTGGAATTAGAAGATGAGGGAATCTTCATGTGCATCGCTTCCGGGATCAATAGTCAGACTATAGAATTCACCGTAGAAGGTACTAGTACTTCTAATCAAGATATGTTAGAAATAGTCATGTTCTATTTCATTTTACTGCATGAATTAGGTGTGCGATGGTTGGAAATGTGATTTTAAAGATCAATGATAGGCCTATAGTCTGCTGAGAGTCAGGAATATTACGGCATTAAATCATATAGTCTTGCATTGAGTTAACGCCATTCTGGCTCTCATCGTGTGGTATGTTGTATAGTATATTTTGTTAGTACGTCTGCTGTTATATAATATTAAACCTTAAAGAAGGAACCCGTTATTTCTAAGCAAAGGGCCTTTTCTTACTATGTACATGAAATCTTTTTATGTCATTGTTCCACCAACATCAACAATATGTTTGTATTTTGTTGAATAATATATCGTATATAATGTTAAACATGTTTTATGCAATAAGCGAGAAGCATTCTTCAATAATTGTTTTAGGAGTGGCGTATCGAGAAATCGACAAACGGGCGGGGGGGGGGGGTGTATCTTCACAACCGTCGCAAGTTGTATCAATTGTTTCCCCTACACTTTCAAGGGGGAAGAGGGGTCTGTTTTACACCGGATTCATCCAATGACTGGATTCGTAAGTAAGGGGTGGGGACGTGTATCTCCAGAACCATCGCACGTTGTAATAATCATTTCCCCTACACTTTCAAAGGAGCTAGGGGGAGGGGGGGGGGGTACACCGGATTCATCTAGTACTGGATTCGCAGATAATGGAAGGAATTATTACAAGATTATATTGACTTGGAAACCTATACATGGGACCTCTTACGAATCGGATGCGCATGTGCAGTGCGAGGCACCGGAGCAGAAATACAGGCAACAAATCACGGTATTTTTCTAGGGTTTTGTGAGGAAATTTGCTACTTTATGTTGGTGTTTCTTACTTAGATCCTGATGTGAGGCTTGCATGAGTATACGTGTTGATGCCGTGCACCTTGACATTCTCTTATCATCTCTCTTGGCTATTTCTGTACATGTTTAATTCTTCGTTTTATAACGTGATCTCAATTTCCAAGATCTCTGCATGTCATGAAAGGCTGTCTTAAACAAAAGAAATTCAAAGCTTGTACTGACCAAGTGAAACAAACTAAATGATTGTGTATTCTGTAGTCAATACGAATGTACTAATGAAATTACATTTTTCTTAGTGTCATCAATCACCTCTTAGCTTTTTATCTCTGCATTACTTTCTCTCTTTTAACACGCTCTCAACGACTCCTCTTTCTTGTCATTTTATTGGACATTTATTAGAAGGTAAGAGTTCCATTACATTCCTATCGGTATACTATGATAAATATACATGTAGCTCTGGGCCCCGTCTTAAAAAGAGTTGCGATTGATTGCAAATAATTTGCAATTGATATCAATCGCAGTTCTGTACTTAAGAGATAGGAGATGGAAATTTGCGATTGATTGGAGGACTTGCGATTGATTCGAATCAATCGCAACTCTTTATAAAATGGGGCCCTACTCCTTTTTTCTTTAAATGCATGTCATGTTTATTGAGCTTTATTATTATTATTTATTTTTTTTAATTGAGAACAATTTATTTTATAAAATGCAATTGAATATTTTGTGGTTTTTTGGCGCTCAATTAAAAAAAACAACTGATACCTCAATCATGTCTGCGTAATCATGGTAATAACTTCATATTATATTTGTCAATCCGTTTCCTTGTTATTCTTTGATCTTAGATATCATATAATATAAACAAATAACCTTTTATATAAGGTTCGTTTGAAGTATGTGACAATGTTTGAATGCTAAAATAATACAATACTCATTCATTTATTTTCATAACGTATCTATTACTTCTTTGTAGAGAGAAAACAGAAGGCATCATTATGGTTTGCAAATATCCGGGAAAGGAGGAAGACAATGGTTTATGGGGGCGTATTCAGAAACCAGTAATGGGGAGCGTGGGGATGGGTGGCTTATCTGGGCAGTTCTGCATGTTGTAGACAAATTGCGAGTTGGCTTGAATTTTTGTGTGGGCCTGTTATAGAAATCGATTACGAAAAACACTGTTTAATCTTTATAGCGCATTGACAAATTAATAACACACACATTTAATAGTGATATGAGTATTATTAGGTATAGTGTATAAGACTAGTTTAAATGTTAGTATCATGCAAGAAAGCATTACAAAATGTCTCTTTTGACATTGAGTGAAAAGCCGTCAACTTTCCAAGTATACTTGAAAACATATTTTCCCCTTTATACATACATTACAAGAATTGGCTAACCTTTTGATTTGCACTTTTTAGGTGAGGAAACCGATAACAATATCACCACTCGAACAATTTTTAAAGATGTCAGGATTTGATGAGGAGAGATGTACTATCTATGCTACTTTTTTTAATTAACTGACATTTAAGACAAATTTTCGATACTGAAATGCGTATATTTTGGCTTCAGTATTTGTGTGGAAATGACTTATTTTCGTATTTACCATTTAAACACTTTATTCTTGTGTTTTTATCAATTTTCTAGATTCACCGTGGTTTGGTCATCCAAAAAGTTTTATCATCATAGCAGCCCTCGCGATCCTTCTGGTGGCTTCCGTCATTATCAACATATCACAGTATATCAAATAGAATGGTTTCCCATCAAAGGGTAGTTGTCCGGGTGATAATTGTCCTAGGGTTGGTTGTCCTAGGCTGGTAATTTCCCTAGGACTGGTTTTCCGGTTGATAATTGTCATGTTGCTCTAGGGTGGAAATTGTCCTGGGGGTAGTTGTCAGAGTGGTAATTTTCCTAAGGATGTAAGGGTTGGTGGTCGTAGGGTGGTAATTGTTTTAGGGTGGTAATTGAAACTGAAAACCATTCCCCCTCCAATATATTACTAAATTTGTACTGTACTCTTATTTGCCCTTCTTCGAGCATGCGCAGATGTGTAAAGTTTCTCGCTCGAGAAACTTTACACATCTGCGCATGCTATAGCAAAGTATATCAAATAGAATTGTTTTCCATGAAAGGGTAGTTGTCCGGGTGGTAATTGTCCTAGGGATGGTTGACCTAGGTTGGTAATTTCCCTAGGGCTGGTTGCCCGGTTGATAATTGTCCTGTTGCTCTAGGGTGGTAATTGTCTTAGTATTTTTTTTTTCGGGTGGTCATTTTCATAGTGGTGGATGTCCTAAGGGTGCTAGTTATCCTAGGGTGGTAATTGCAACTGAAAATACTTTCCCCCTCCAATATATTACTAAATTTGTACTGTACTCTTATTCTCCTTTCTTTGCTCTTTACACATCTGCGCATGCTCGAAGCAAAGTATATCAAATAGAATGGGTTCCCATGAAAGGGAAACCATTCTATTGTCCTTGGATGTTTATTCCAAGATGGTAATTGAAACTGAAAATCATTTCCTCCTCCAATATATTACTAAACTTGTACTGTACTCTTATTCTCCCTTCTTTAATGAGCATGCGCAGATGTGTAAAATTTATCGCTCGAGAAACTTTACACATCTGCGCATGCTCGAAGCCACATATATTCAGCTCACCGACCCTGTTCTGAGCCGATAGAAAGAGTTCGTGAGGACGCTCGTATCATTTTAGCTCCCGTTCAAAAACTGGCTGGCAATAAGTCTAATTTCCCGTTATTTTCAGGCAGCTGATCAAAATCTGTTTAATATTTCTCGCACTTTGTTCGTTTAGTTTCAGGTTATATTGTTCGATTTCGGCTTTCTGTTCATTCTTGCGGTATACTCTGATGAGTGCAAGACGAAAAGCTTCAGTATGTCTCTCTTCAACGCCATTTTGCGATTATGATATTTATGTTAAGGAACTTGAATTACGAGCTTTGCTTTCCAAGGTTTCCGTCACAATACATATAGCATTTATTTTCTTGGTAATTACAACATAAAAAAATCATTTTGTTTTAAAACAGAATTTATGTGCCAGATTTCATTCTTAATGGTTTTTATATGCTCGTAATGATTTTTTGTAAACTGAAAGTCTTTGTAAATTAGTTTGCTGTTATTGTGGAAATAAATGAATGAATGAAAATGAAATGAATTTTCCTGGGGGTTGGTTGTCCTAGGGTGGTAATTGTCTTAGGGCTGGTTGTCCAGGTGATAATTGTACTATAGGGCTGGTTGTCCAGGTATTCATTGTCCTGGGATGTTTATTCCAAGATGGTAATTGTCCTAGGGGTGGCTGCCCGCGTGGTATTTTTCTTACTATATAGGGTTAGTTGTCCAGTTGATATTAGTTCGGGGATGGTTAGGGGTCGTCGTCATAGAATAAGTTCTTAATGGCTGAGATATTAAGAGTAAGGTTCTCGTGTGAGTGTTATGATATTTGTTAGGTTTGCCATGATACTCAGAGTCAGCAGTTTACGGCAATTTGAATTTTTGCATTATTTCATGAAACAGTGATATGCATAACACGGACGGTATATATGCAAGTGAGTCAACCGATGATGTCACACACTCACTTTTCCTTATGTATTATATTATTATGAAATATCATATATATTAATTTTTTTTGCTTCAACAATGTAAAACATGGTTTGACTCCTTATGGAACATGTAAAATAATCATTATTGTAACTTATTTTGATACAAGGGAGAGATTCTTTATTATCACATCTATAAAAATTTAAATATTTGAAATTTCACATAATAAAATACATAAGGAAAAGTGAGTGTGTGACATCATTGGTTCACTCATTTGCGTACCGCCCATGTTATGCATATCACTGTTTCATGAAATAATGCAAAACTTCAAAATGCCGCAACTTTCTTATTTTACATCCGATTTCAGTGAAATTTTCACTGTTATGCTCATTTGATTTTACTCTATATTTATTCAAATCAACTTGATATTAGGATGGACTTGGCATTTAAGTTAACTTTTTTTTATATTGCTCTCACAGAAGACTTTGGAGCCTTTTTAGAATAAAAATGGAAATACTAATTTTGTTTGATTTGTGTTATATGTCCAGTGACTAGTGGAAGCAAAATAATGATTATCTTTTCTTTATGAGCAATGCTATGGTGTACAGATTAGGCATTTCAGGGAAGAGGAAAGTTGAAGAAGATAATTTATGTTAAAGGAGAGAAGTGGAGAGAAGTGGGTACACGGGCAGAAATAACATTATAACGTGAGCGAGAGATAATAATATAGTGCGGACAGAAGAATAGACTTGATATTTTGTTGTACATTGAGAAAGGGAAAGAGAGAGAGAGAGATAGAAAAATTCAGAAAAAACAACAAGAAGAAGAGAATAATAGAGAGATAGACAGAGAAAGGGAGAGTAAGCATTAGAGAGAGAGACGAGAGATAGAAAGACAGAAACTGATGAAGGGATAGAGAGACGGCAGAAAAACAAACGACAGAGAGAGAGAGAGAGAGAGAGAGAGAGCTAAGAAAAGGACGAAAAGAAAGAGAGAAACACATAAAAAGATAGAGAGATATTGAGAAGGAAAACGATGAGTAATAATAATAAATATCAAAACAATATTATAGGATGAAAGAAAAGGAAAGAAAAAAAGAGAAAGAAAGTAAATGGAGAAATAAAGATTGCTTTCTTATTTCGCCCCCATGGTTATCACAAACGTCATCCGTAAGAATTTAAAATGGTACGAGCCATAAACAACGTCTCATACCCCTCCCCCCCCCCCCCCCCCCCTTCCCTCATGAATCCATCATTTACTCCACGCCCCTCTCTTCATGTCCCCGGGATTTCCAGGGCTTAAAGGGCCCATGCCAAGCAAATGCATGTTGACTTTTGTTGATTTTTGATATCCTGATCATCATTCATGTGGCAAAAAAAAAAAAAAAATCTGAATATATGTCATGTATTTTATAATCATTTTTCAGTATTTTTTTCTTCAGATTACTGGGATCCGCCCCCCCAAAAAGCTGCAAAACCAACATTTCCCTTGTGACATCACTTGTCAATCACCATCCAGAAAATATAAACATTTCAATAGATACTGCTATGTCGGATAGTCACTGTCAAGTGTTTTCTCACAATAGCATTCTACAAATACACCTTCACCATGTTCACTTACCATTTTTTTGCAGGTGTACTGCATCATACCTTTGTGAGAAAACACTTGACAGTGACTATCCGACATAGCAATATCTATTGAAATGTTTATATTTTCTGGATGGCGATTGACAAGTAATGTTACAAAGGGAATGTTGGTTTTTCAGGTTTTTTGTGGGCGGACTCCAGTAATCTTAAGAAAAAAAATACTGAAAAATTATTATAAAATATATGACATATATTTAGATATATTTTGGCCACATAAAATGATCAGCATATCATAAATCAACAGAAGTCGACATGCATTTGCTAGACATGGGCCCTTTAATGGTAAAAATGAAGAGAATGGGTGTATGGTCTCTCAACAATGTCAACAACACATCCTTAGAGTGTCCTTAAAAATCAAATAGCAACAATCTGAATTGCACAATGAAATCAGGGTATTTATTGCAATACGAATGAAATATGATCGAGCATGTCCGATCTGTAAACAAACCAAGAAGGAAATGCAAGAAAATTTTTCCTGGGTCAAATTCAGGAGCCTGATTAGTTCCTTATGAGCATAACGGATGTTTTCGACAATAGTAATTCAAAATAATTTCAATACAGTTCACATTTGACATATATATAAAATGTTGAAAATCCACATATTGGCGTAGTTATGAACGGATAAGGATACTGTAATGCATTATATGTTAATCTAGAGAATAAAGTTCAGATCAAAATTGGCGAAATAATACATTATAATCTCCTTATTCATGTTTGCATTTACATACATACAAACATATGCGAAATGTGAACTATATTGAAATTATATATGTACTTATACTTTTTCCTAGTGTTTTTAATATTTATTAATTGAATTTAAAAAAAATTTTGACAGATAGACATGTAAAATAACATATATGGTTCAGGGCAATAAATTCTATCAAGCAGGGCATAACAGATAAATTTCAAGTTCCACATATAACACATACAATGTATACCTCAAAAAATATGATATATTTGAAACGGATAACAAACAAATATTATCATACAGAAATTACATAGATATAAATAAGAGTTGCTTTGAAAGAATGTGATGTGGTTAGTAATGTGGAGGATGTTGACGTACGACCGAGGATAAAAGGCGGTGATTAAAAATGAGAAACGAGGAAGTAGGTAGGATTTTGAGAGGGGTGGGAAGAGGTAGGGACACCGTGGCGTCACAATTCTTCGTATACACCCTTTAAGTAAAGGAGCCCATCATCAGAATTGACGAAAGACTATCAAAGTGTCTTTCCCCTTAAATTGATACGCTTTCAATAATTATGTTTTTTCCCCCTTCTTAACGATTAAAATAGCATAATGCACATTTTGTGAGTGTGGACGTAGATGGCGTGCATTTGCAACGAAATCGTAACTTAATTGATTCTTTGCTTTCTTTATTTGTAATTTTCTCCTTTCACTAATTATTTCCTTGTTTGAAATGATATACAATATTCATGAAATGTCGCTACAGCTGAAACACCTAACTAATTTCTATGCCATCAACGTTATGCCATGAGTTATTGGTAGCATTCATCTCATCTGGAGAAACATATCTCATATTTATAATATTTTTCATTTTAGAGATTATTATTTTATTATTTTAGACCACGAAGATCTATGTGAGTGATATATATCCACTCTTTTAAAGGCTCTTTAAGTGACAGAACATTGCCTATGATTATTGCCTTCATAAAGGATTCATTTTGCAGGGGTTGTCTCGTTACATCCTTGGAAATGAAGTTTTAAATATATGGACATTTATTTTTCACATATAATAATTCTGATATTTTGAATCGCACAATATAATTGTTATTACTATTGATTTAAGATAAAGAGAGATACAGATTTACACGAAAGGGGATAAGTCTGTCAGGGATATGGTGAAGTCTTGAACTGCAAATCTGTAAATATACTTTTTGTTATAATTCATCAACAGAAATTTGTAAAATAAGACATTGTTCACATTGAATGGTTTAAGAGGCGGTTTCCTATCGCAAGAAAATGGTCAGATATATACAGTAAAATGGTGAATTAAAGTGCGCATCTTCAGTTTCCATTGCACATACACACAAATGTCATCACTAGCTTAGCCACAGGGTGGGGGAGGGGGGGGGGGGTTCCCTGCCGGAAAGAACACAGTGTCCCACAGTGTGAAACACAGTGTGCAACACAGTGTGATATCATCTTCACACTGTTAAATTGGAGCGTTTTAACATTGTGAATCACATCTTCACATTGTGAGCGAGTAAATTCACACTGTGAAATCAAACATCACTATGTGAACACTCTGGTAAACCACACTGTGGAGGTGTCCACAGTGTGAAATCATCTTCACACTGTTAAATTGGAGCGTTTTAACATTGTGAATCACATCTTCACAGAGTCGACTATGTGAACACACTGTGAACACACTGTGAACACACTGTTAACACACTGTGGGACACTGTGTTCTTTCGGCAGGGTTGACACACAACATACTACATACAAGCACAGTTCCGTGGATGATCTTTTTTTTTGTCCCCCGAAATGTCATTATTCTGATTTGTAATCATAATCATCATTAATATCATCAATAAAAACTATTTAGCTCTTTTACGAATTTGTTGACAAAACAGGAAATCAAACTAAGACGCAACTACTTCATTGCATGGTTTTCCGGCCCCTTAGATATTTTTTAATCTCCAAACATATTGCAAAGAACGAGAAAAAGGAAACAAGTGAATATTGAAATTTACTTGATACTAGCGCACAAACCACAAGTTTTTGTAAATAACTTAAGGGACTCACATTAATTACCACTTCAAGTATTAATTTCAAATGAATATACAACACATCCTGATCCGACTTTAAATTTCGACCGGTTCCTCTAATTGTAATGATACAGGAAAACTGTCATCGTATAGGAAAGAAATATAGTGAACGTGTAAAGTAAGGAAATTAATACACATGATGTTTGTTTCTAAAGTGCTTCTTAGAGGCAGACAGGAATGAAAAAAACATATCATATTAGATCCCTGAACAATAACGATTCTTGATAAAGACTTGATATTAAGGACCTGTCACGTTATCATTTTTCAGTATCAACATTTCTTGAGTGAAATTGGAAAAATATGGGGAAAAGATAAATAGGACAAAAACAATTCAAGGTTTTTTGGAAGTTGCGACGAAATAACGATTTTTATTTAGAGCACGTAAATGATTGACAATTGGCTCATTATTTTTTATGGCATGAATCGACTTATCCTCATTTCGTTATGTACTAAAACTTCTTGCAAAATTATTTTTTTCAAGATTTCCATCTGTTCCACTAGTCATGTATTTTCCATTTCCAAAAATATGTTTGTTTCATATTATTAATTCAAAGAAATATACTTTGACGTTGTTGGTAAAAAAAAAAAAAATAAAGGGGAGAATAAGCAGCTGTGGATGAAGATCCTCCTTGATATATCTTCTCGTAATGAAGTGATATGATGCATATATACTAAATACAAGGGACGCGAATTATTAATCTTAATAATTCATTAAAATTTATTACCTCACCACGAATCAATTACTTGATTACTATGAACAAATTGTGATTTCCATTTCATAATTCAATTGTAGCTTACATTGTATATTGTACAGAAAGTAGATGTGGTGCTTTGTAAAATTGATGTGAAGCATTCTTAGTTTTAAAATTAAATTGTGAACTTGCTCTGTCGTAAATTCATTTTTTGACATAATAGCTAGGTTATATCCTAACGACATATACCAATTACATGCTGCATTTTACGAGTAATTATGAAAAAAGAAAATTGCAAAATTCTTATTATATACTTCTGTGCAGAAATTATAGATATTCAGTATATATATATATATATATATATATATATATATATATATATATATATATATAAACATGTACATGTACACTAACAACGTACAAGACGTATATATAGGGCTAATATACTCAACACAAAAAGTAAGTTCACCCTGATACTTTCCAACATAACTCGGGAAATATTTGATGAAATTCGTTCATTCAAGAAGCAAAGTATGCAAATTCTTCTTACCCACACTTTGAATGGTTATTTGTGAACAATAATCATGTTTTCATAATGAAAATTATGATTTTTATTGCAGTCGGCACAAGAAAAAAAAGTTGCACTTTGTGTTACATCATGAAATACAGGGTTTACGTGTGAACTCTTTTCACTTCTTCTTTTTTTTTTTTAATCTTTAGTTCATGTAAAGACCAATATTTTGTCATCCATATTCATGAAACTGCATTAGAAATCATGATTTATCAATTACTTTCATGAATTTAAATTACAAGCTATGTGCCTGTACATGAACAAAAAATAAATAACCCAGCATTGCGCTGTGAAATCCAAAGTGCATTTTTTTTCTCTCTCTTGTACCGACTGTAATGAAAACCGTAATTTCATTATGAAAACACAATCAACATAAAAAAAATAAAAATGACCAATCAAAACGTGGGTAATGATATTCCGCGTATTTTGTCCTTTTTATAAACAGATTTCATTAAATATTTCTCGAGTTACATTAAGAAGGGTTAGGAGGAACTTACGTTTTTGGTTGAGTATAGTATCACAATTTGAACTTCAGAGAACTACGTCATTCTGTTAAACACTGGGCACACGTGGACCATCATGCATTCAAATGGTTTAATACAGCCCTAGTATATCTTGAAGAAGAAGAACGTAAGAAGAAGAAGAAGAAGAAGAAGAAGAAGAAGAAGAAGAAGAAGAAGAAGAAGAAGAAGAAGAAGAAGAAGAAGAAGAAAAAGAAGAAAAAGAAGAAGAAGAAGAAGAAAAAGAAGAAGAAGAAGAAGAAGAAGAAGAAGAAGAAGAAGAAGAAGAAGAAGAAGAAGAAGAAGGAAAAAAGACCTTTGCTAATGAAATAAATTTCTCTGATGCTTTCTAATTTGAAGTTGTTTTAACAATAAAGGTCACTTGACAACCCTTCGGATACAGATTTTGGCAAACTTCGTCCGTTAATAGATTTACTTATTGTTGTTTTCTTTTTTGTAGCCGACGTAATTATGGTGAATTTACAAAGAATATTTAACTGAATGTGGGAAACAAAAAGAAAACTACGTTTTTAGAGATAAACTGTCTAGTTCTGCTTAGAGTGTTTTATCCGGGAGATATCAATTTCCCTAATCCGTATCTGTATAGACACTTAAGATCAGCCACTTACACTACATGTGTATATACATTTGCAGAAATATGTTAATTCAGCATATATGCCTGTATAAGTTTTAAAGAAAATGTAACCTTAATAGAAAATTACTCTCAAGGAAAGAAAGAAAAAAAAATCATAAAAGCAGATTGTTGAAAGTTTGAACGAAATGGGACAATTTTTTTTGGAGCATTTCAAAGTTGTAATTACTGTATACATATGTGAATTTCAAATTGGCCGAACCTTCAATGTCACTGTGCTGTAGTGGACAACTTTCTCATTTGTTCTAACCCACAACATGACTAAAATATCATTTTTGGACCTTTTTGCTTTTGAAGAACCTACAACAATGTGCTATCCATAAGATACATTCTGAGTACTGCCCCAAAGGAAAAGGAGCTGAGGAGAAAAGCCGGATCATGGTGTTCAACAAATGGGAAAGCTTCCTTGAATACTTCACATTCGAAGGACTTATAAGCCAGTTCGTAAATACATGTAGTTCATAGTACAAATGACCCTGAAATGACCCCAATTTATAAGCGAACGCGCATTTGTTTTGTTTTGTTATGAAGGCGAGATTTCTACTGCTGACGGGACAAAGTTGAAGCAAGTTCAGGACTTTCAGTACGTTGGCTCGTGGGTTGATCAGTCAGGGAAAGATCTGAATATTCGAAAGGCAAAATCGTGGACGGCTCTGAACAAACTGGCAGCAATTTGGAAATCTAACCTCAGTAGGCAAATGAAAGTCAGATTATTTAAGGCTTCAGTGGAAACTGTACTGCTATATGGATCAGAAACCTGGACACTGACAAATAGCCTGGAAAAACAACCGGATGGCTGCTATACAAGACTCTTGAGAGCAGCATGGAATGTCAATTGGAGGGACCATATGACAAATATAGAGTTGTATAGGTATATGACGCCAATCTCAGTCAGACTGAGAGAACGCCGCCTCCGTTTCAGTGGTCATTGCTGGAGGAGCAAGAGTGAAATAATCTCACAAATGCTCTTCTGGGAACCTTCAAGGGGCAAATGCACCAGGGGCCGTCCAGCAATGACTTACATAGATCAGTTAGAAAAAGACACTTGTCTACCAAGGCAGTAACTCCCAAAGATCATGGAGAATAGAACTGAATGGAAAAAGCTTGTCAAATCAGTGCGAGTACGCTCGACCTAGTAGTACATGTAGTAATGTTTAAAATGTAAATCATACTGGTACGCACATCGTGATGCGTAAAATAACAGCGTATGAAGGTCAATTATTGTACTCGGTACAAATGACCTTTATCTGCACATGCGCAAATTGTAATTACGAACTGGCTTAATTGATATTCCCATATGTGATCACAACTTAAAAATTCCTAACCTTCTTATTGCATGCTTTTCCGATTTCGTTCAAACTTTCGCCATTCTGTTCCTCTGACTTTTCTGCTTCCATGCGATTCAACTTGTTTGAAAGGTTTGATTGCTCTTTGAAGTTATTCATTCCAAAAACTATCAAATCTATTTTCTTATCACAAAAACCAAAACATTAATGACAGTGGCACATGCCTCTCCAAGCCTCTTTGTATACAAATGATTCAAAGACCATAAATGTCACAATGAAAACTGGCAAATGCGAATTAAACCAACATAAAACGATAGCTACAAAGAATCTTTCTTTTGTTTGCAATTATAGTTTGATAATCAGTTCACAATGGCTTGATTATATAGTTGGGCCCAAAAGTTTACACCTGGTGTCAAAACAATATTCATTTTTACAACTTCCCTCATTCCTGCAAGCTCTCCTCCTCAGGAGGACAGTTAAGTTTGGACTCTGCTTAATAAGCATTAGGTAAAATCACTCAGAGACCATATGACTCCTCATCGGATTGAGTGAAGTTGGGAAAATGTAAGCTAGGTAACATGTTTTGCTTCCAGGGCCCCATTGCATAAAACTTACCGTTAATGGTAACTCTGCTATCAATGGTAACATCACTCAACAGCCAATCAAAATCAAGGTTTCCATGGGAGTTACCATTGATGGCAAAGTTACCGTTAATGGTAAATCTTATGCAACGGGGCCCAGGTGTATGTACATTTTTGGCCCAACTTTACAAGCAGTTACTCTTTATTCTATTTGGTGAACCACTGCACGATGTTCAGGATGATGGATATGAGCGTGACGACTGAGATGACGACTATGATACTCAGGATCTGCCCTCCAGTCATTTCTGAGAACACCGAAGCGAAAGGCAATCCTTAAAAGGGCAAAAGAAATCATAAGAGTTGCTTAATGCATATATATATATATATGAATGTATTCCACAATTTCACAACCAGTCTGGTGGATTTTTCATCAATAATCAAGTGGCTCATGTCTCTGTTGAGAGAATGAATGCTACTGTAGACGAGAATACAAGCTTTTATATATATATATATATATATATATATATATATATATATATGTATATAATGAAAGAAATGTCACTATGAGACGGTCGTAGCTTTTATTGTCCTCCTTTATTTGTCAAGCTTTCGATCAATGATCTTCAACAGGACTGTATAAAAACAAAAAAATGATGGCTGACATTTACATCGGAATATACATTTCAATTTCTTACAATATATATATATATATATATATATATATATATATATATATATGCATGTATATAAGCTTGTATTCCCGTATAGAATTCATATTCTCTCAACAGAGACATGAGTCACATGAGTCACTTTCATAGAATTATGATAAATATACAAAATATTAGGGACTATATATAGGAGAAGGTCAATCAAAAATACATCATTAATATTATTATTATCATCATTATTATTATTGTAATAATGGAACGTTTGATTTTAATAGGACAACATTTTTTTTTCAATACCTGATTCATGAATTTATATTATAACCGACGGTCCATCTAGGCCCATTCCCAAATTTTGTATCTGGGCAAATTGTATCTTAGTATTAAAATAATGACACCATTGAACCATATACTAAGGGTTTGCTTATTATTATTATAAAATTATTAGAAAACTATATGGTAGTGAATGATGAAAACTTTCAAAAGCCTCTGTATGAGGATGGCTTAAAGGGATTCGGTAACTTTGTTCAAGCTTGATTTAATAAATTGTTGAATTTTGATATCTGTCTTGTATAATGATGTTCAGAAGGATAAATAAATAGCCACGCCTAGAAAGATTTTCAAATATAAAATGTATTATTAAGATATCTATGACTGAATACTCCCATTTACGAAAGCGTATGTCCATACGCTTTAGCCTAACACTGAGTCTATGGGGGAAAATGAGTCTGGCATTTCCGGTCGCTTGCATATGTTTACTTTTGTGAAGCACATGATGATTTTGAAGTGCTTCCCTCCCCCCCCCCCCCGGGCTTCATTTTTACACCATATTACATACATTGATAGCATGTAAGGCCAGGCAGCTCAGATTTTTATCAAGCCTCTACAAAGTTACCAAATCACTTTAAGCGAGCTACTTTTCCAACACTGATTATTTCTGCCGGACAATAAAGTTGACATGAACAAAAGAATATCTTGATATTTAATATCTACATTTATCGAGGAAATGTTTTTTCAGAAAAGGCGGATAAAACATTTGAATTACATCAAGTACTTTGTATACTATCGAGTCAAGTTATTTCCTCTTCCATGAGTATCTTCAATTGTTAAGTTGAAAACCTCATTAAGAACAAAAGTGAACTAAACAAAGATTACCACTTCCTTCAAATTATCTTGAACTTCACAATGGACGGTGATAACTAATAAAAAAATATACTGCAATTTATGCAACAGGACAAAGACACAAATAGGATAACATACCTTCCATGAATTCGTCAATGCCATCCACAAGATCTCCAGTTTGGGGGGTAAAAAGATAAAAGGTAAGGCTTCATTATTTTAGAACAAAGAGGAAAGTTAACATTAAACGTACCTTCCCTAATTTTACATAATCCCATTTTGGGGCTTTGGCACGGTTGTCAAAGAAAGCAAGTCAAGTAAAACAGGTAGTATAATATTAGTAATATTTATATTTTGGTTACTGCATTTTCACCCCCACCCCCGTTTTGTGAAAAAAGGTAGAAGGATTAATTTAGATATAAGAGAAGAAAAATAAACTTGATGTAAAGAAAGATCTGACCCCCTCCCTCACACAGACACACACAAAAGGGGGAGGAGGATTAATGATAAAACAGGGATGGGAATATCATTTGATGTTGCTGTGCCAGGAATTCCTCCTTTTTATCTGCGCTACGCCCTTCAGAAATATCAATTCTAATTGATATATATATATATATATCAAATGAAATCACATGAGTTGTGAAGAGTGCAGAACGCTAATATCTCACTCAGTCTAAACGCCGGAAATTGTCAATTGAGTATTTTTGAAGTGTATTTCTTTGTCTTTTGAGATAAAAAGTCATAAAATATGAAAACAAATTATCACTGTATAAACAATAATAATATTGAGAAATTCATTATGTAATAATGGTGAACAATTTTAGTGATAGTCTTTTTCAATCAATTTTTTTATCACAATAATGTCAATTTATCAAAAATCTGAACCTTGATGCAAACAATCTTTTTCTTTTTTTTCTTTTTTTTTTGGGGGGGCTCGAATAATTCTTCGGGAATTGTAAAATCGCATTACGGTGTTCTATCATTTTATTTTGATTTTTTTATTCCTGACCGTTTGTTTCCTATTACACACTAAGGCCCATATTCATAAGAGGGAAATAATTAAAACACGACTCAATTCGCTGCCCGAATATGAGGATATTCAAGCACCTCGCTGCCCAAATGAGGTGGAGGTCGTCTGAATATCAGAACTTTCAAAACTGGGGGGGGGGGGGGGGGGGGCTGCAGCCCGGTTAAAAAGCGCTGCTTTAGAAATTTCATTTTTTATTATATGTGCGTTATTTTCTTGTGGTTGGTAAATGGATATACACATTATTTTGATATTAACGGTCCACAAATGATATAGTATGATTTCCTGTACAGTATAACTAAAACTTCAGTGAAATATAATAGATTTGGATTAATCATTGGGTCACATAAATATGCAAATATTCAACTCTTTTTTTTTTTTTTTTTTTTTAATTGTTCATGCGTTTATATATTAATGGACAATAACAGTGTAAGATAAGATAAACTTACCGGATGGTTCATACGTTACTACATCTGTTGCGTTTCCCAGGTAATTGCCCGCCAAACACGTAAACTCCATCACCTCATCAGGAACAGGAACATTGACATCGTTTTCTCCTTGTGTAGACTCATGTATGAGTCCGTCATTGGCGTATATATAGTAGTTTTTGATGGCCGGAGTAGGTTGACCTTTTGCTCCATTGAGGTCACAAGATATGGTCAGGTTTGACCCCTTGGTAACGATTGTGACCACGATGTTATCAGGTGCAGGGGGAGCTGGAGCACCAGGATGGAAAGTACATTGAAAGATTACAAATATGAATTATCCCTTGTTTCCACAAAGGAATGTGACATATGATATGAAGAAAGTATAACAGTAACATTAATTTTTAAACATGTGATCTTTTTGGTTAAAGACTGTTTTATTTCTTCTATTTTCAAAATAACATCTTCACATTAATCAAAGTAAGGTAACATATAAAGGAGATTATATTCATATGCCGGAATCACATGTTCAAACATACTCATGACCATTAAAAAAAACAAAAAAAAAACAAACAAAAAAACATTATAATATATATATATAAATTGTGAGAAATGAAAATGAGAGAATAATGGGTGCGTAGCTTAAATCAAATTTTCCCAGAGCTGTCCTCCTTTTTTGAAATTTTTGCAAAGGTTGAAAAAAAATGTCTCCGCCGGGAATCGAACCCGGCGACGAAATATACATACATATATATATATATATATATATATATACATATCTTTATATATATTACGCTTAGGATTTGGGGCCTTTTCTTTTGTTTGAATAGGCGCCTCCCCTGGCTCTTTAGGTCCCCACTTTTTGGTACCCACGGGTGGGGAATAGTCCCCAGATGGCTGGGAGGCACTTTTTAAGTGCTGAAGTGCCGTCCATATTTCATAAATTCATTTTTAAACATTGAATTTCAGGAGGGAGTAATATTTCTGTCGATGGAACAGCTCACTGTCGTAGCTAGGAAAAGTACCTTCTGTTCTGCCCCCAACCCATACCGATTACCTGTGAAGAGGAGAAACTTCAAGAACAACGTGATTTATTCTCCAAGGCCATATCCGCCCCGCATGTGTATATTGGCTTCAGTGTATACAACACACGTGTTATTTGTTCGCACATGTACATGTACTGCTCCATGTACTATTTGAAGCCTCATGGTTACATAACAGTTTAGTGAGTGTGTAACTCTATGGTTACACGGCGGGGGGAGGGGGGGGGGGGTGGTGGATGGGATGGGTGGGGACATGTCTCATTGAAGCCGATACACGTACATGAAAACGGTTAAAAAGGGTACCTTTTCAACAATAAGCGCATAACCCTGATTACGCGTTTAGGGTATAAAAAAAAGCAAAAATCAAGAAAAAGGGTAGCAAATTCAGAGATGATAGATCCGCGGAAGGGAGGAGTGGGGGGGGGGGGGATATAGTTCGGTAGTGTGTTCCAAAGTAGGTTAAATTTCTTTTACGGTTCCTTTTTGGCTAAAAAAAGGTCTATGATGATGATGTAGTCCTCAAATAGGATGTAAAATAACATAATTATTAAAAAAAAAAATAGGATGTAAAATACCTTAAGCAAGATATAAAATCGCCATTAATAATGGTATAAAAATCAGAGATAGACGGGTAATTTCCCTGTTCAGAGTATCAAAATCTGCTCCTACTGCAATCTGCTTTTTAATTCAGCAAGTGATTTACGCGGATGATGTACAGGTCTCAATGAGACAACCGGGGGGGGGGGGGGGGTGGGCGGTCGTCGCGATGGGTTCCGATCGATTCTGGTGCCCGCAAACTTTTCTGCCTTTTATTTGTGAAAATTCGGCTCCTTTGGAAGTTTGATTTATGTAAGCATTCCATTACTTTATAAATTTAACTTTCAACAGGTTTTTTTGTTTGTTAGTTTGTTGGTGTTTTGTTTTGTTTTGTTCTTTTTTTTTTTTGGGGGGGGGGGCTGTTTCTTAGTTGAACTTAATTCTTTCTGTGATACAATTGCTTTGTTTGTTGTTGTTGTTGTTGTTGTTTTTTTTTTTGGGGGGGGGGAGGGGTTGATGTTCGATGACACAGGGTGAAGCCGGAAGGGACATGTAACTGTTAGATCTATTACGCGGATGATGTACAGGCCTCAATGAAACATCGGGGGGGGGGGGGGGGCAGTCGTCGCGATCGATTCAGATCGATTCAGGTGCCCGTGACCTTTTCTGCCATTTATTTTCGGCTCCTTTGGAAGTTTGATTTATGTAAGCATTCCATTACTTTATAAATTGAACTTTCAAGGTTCTTTTTTGTTTGTTTGTTTGTTTGTTGGTGTGTGTTTTTGTTTTTGTTTTTGTTTGTTTTTTTTGTGTTTTTTTTTTTTGGGGGGGGGCTGTTTCTTAGTTGAACTTTCTGTGATACAATTGTTTTGTTTGTTTGTTTGTTGGTTTTTTGTGGGGGTTGATGTTTAATGAGACAGGGTGAAGCCGGGTGGAACATGTAACTGTTAGATGTCAAAAAAGGGGGGATTTCGGCCACTTCATATTTTAGGACTCTTTATTTCACTTAGGAATATCGGTTGCCACGGTGTAAAGAAGGAGCCCCCCCCCCCCCCACCAAAATTTCCTACGAAAATATTTCCATTATGATATGAATACGTATAGGATACTAACCCTCGCGCTGGTGGTGACGGAGGCCGATGGGGTGGGGGAGGGGGTACGGTAGGGAAAGGTCAATCCGTCGGTTTTCCCAAGACTTATAAGGGGGCCATGATCCCCCTGAAAAGAAACTGACAATAAATTCATTTTCCCCCCTAATTTTTGCATCCTTTACAAGGGACGTACCGCTAATTATGCATGTTATGTTTTTATGGCCTTAAACCACAGTATTTAACCACAGAAACATGGCAAGATCACATCGCTCACTCTAGCTCTATTCATGGATATACTATTCGAACATAATTATATCCATGCTCTGTGTGCGAGAATCCCGTCCAGGTGTAAATGAGATCGTGTCTCATCCACAGGCCACAGGGCCGACGTAACATAAAAAAAATATCATTATTCAGTCTTCATAAAGTAAAATTATCGTCATGTAGTCTTCATTAAGATGAAAATGTATTTTCTTCAGAACTCATGCAAGATTTGGATGAATAACATATAGTCACATGTTGTAAATACATCTTGGTAAAAAAATAACACATTACCCGACTTTTTCTTTATTCACTTGATTATTGTGACAAATATACGGTACTGTGATTAATCATAAACACAGCTAGCGCCCGTGGATGATATGTCCACGGGCTGCTTCAGCTAGTATATATATAGAGAGAGAGAGAGAGAGAGAGAGAGAGCTTCAGGAAGCCAGGCATGAACATAGACATGTCCTGGCTGACTAACTATACTTTCTTTCGTTAATACTCCTTATATTCTATTGCCAGGCATCTACTCAAACACCAATTTGACGTTTCTATTATGACGTCTTATTTCCATTATGACGTTTTAGTAATTATAATGCTCTCGCTCACTTATCATGCGCCTTGCGCTTATAAGCGCCCCTTATATTATTATACGCTTTGGGTCATAATCTACAAACGTGTATTTCAATTGTGACGTCTTCGTGACGTTTTTAAGATATTTTTGAGCTGTAAAGCGTTTCCAAGACAATGCGCCCGGTTACTTATAAACTAATTGCGCATTGTTTTGGAAACGCTATGGATACAATTTCGAAAGTTTGTCATTCACTTGATAAAGACGGTGTGAGTACCGTCGAAAATTCGTGAGGAAATAAAGAAGTTGGATAAAAGCATGACATTTCTAATAGTTTATATATATATATATATATATATATATATATATATATATATATATATATATATATATATATATATATATATATAAAACATGGACTATTAACACTAGTAGATCAAATTAACCTAGCATTTTACCAGCCGATCATATGCGATAATACTATAATAATATTCAATGGGAGATCACTTAAAATATAAAAAAAGGAAAGGAAGAAAAAAAAAAAAACAGACAAAAAGAACAACACCCCCCCCAAAAAAAAAACAACCCCAACAAAACAACAACAGACAAACAAACAAAAACACGGAAACCCGCCCTTCTAACCCCAAATCTTGGTTATACTGGACGGCTTACTTATAGTCTGGCAATACACAAATACTTAATTCCACAACAAAAAGTTTTGGTAATAAAGAACTAGATATTGATGAACATTAAATTTGTTAATTTTTATAAGGTGTTCTATAAATGTTGACCAGTAGTGTACATTTTAAAAATATATAGTTGTGCTAATATTATACAGAAATATGTATTGTATTTCTTCGCATTAATTCCAAATTTTATCAATACGATGTTATTCCTATAGAAGTCATTTCGTCTTTTCACAATATATGTAATTAAATGATAATACTTATTTTGATTATCATTATTGTCAATTAATTTCAATTATTGATAACATTATCTGAGTTGAATTGTGGGTAAAGTTTTCAGGGTTACACCATGTTTTCTTTCCACTACAATTCAGTTTCTCCACCATGAAAAGTATCGCTGATACTCCTCTAAATTATCGGAGTTGTTTGAATATTGCATTTTTTTCCATCATGTACATTATATGGTAACCATCGCAACACAGTCTTCAGACTGCGAGATTGGAATTTATGCAGTAAAATCCTTCAATCTGTCAATCCTTCAATCGAAATTTGACAATGCGTTTCCTTTGGGAATGAGGATGAGCAAAATTACAGAACTTAAACTTACGACAATGAGCCAGTTTGTAAGTACGATTTGCGCATGTGCAGATAAAGGTCATTTGTACCGAATACAATTGACCTCTATAATTCAAATTCAAATTTATTGCTATAAAATCCTGACATATACGCTTTCTATACGCTTTCATAGTGTCTGCACCATGATGCCCGCACCCATGGGCGCAAATCCAGGGGGGGGGGGGGCAGGGGACATGTCCCCCCCCCCCCCAACTTGTTGGATAACCTTTTTTTATTTTGCTTGTCAAAGAATTTTGGAGGCGAATGTCCCCACCCCCTCCCGAATTTAAAAATGGATTTGCGCCACTGCCCGCACCAGTATGATTTTACTTGTTAAACAATTAAGTAGCGCGTCCACCAAAACAAATGCGTGTGCACGTATAAATTGGGGTTATGTCAGGGTTATTTGTACCATGTAATAACACGAACTGGTTTTACTGAATGACATGTGACAAATGTTTTTTTTTTCTTTTTGTTAAAAAATGTAAAACTATAGCTGAGTAATGACTCTGAGAAATAGAAATAAAGATACGGCAATCGAGTTAGTCGTCCGGACAGCGTAAAATGCATTTGTGCAATCTGAGTTTTGCTTTCCAGTAAGTTTTCGTTAATCAGTCTGTATCATGTTTTACCCGTTCGAACAAACAGTGGCTCAAATCCATTTTGAAATTCGGGGGGGGGGGGGGGGTATTCGCCTCCAAAATTCTCTGACAAGCAAAAAAAAAAAAAAAAAAAAAAAAAGAAAGAAAAAGAGGTTATTCAAAAAGGTAGGGGGGGGGGGGAAATTCGCCTCCAAAATTCTCTGACAAGCAACAAAAAAAAAAAAAGGGTTATTCAAAAAGGTGGGGGGGGGGGGGAACATTCGCCTATCTTTAAAAAGGTGGGGGGACATGTCCCTCTCCCCCCCCCCTGGATTGGCGCCCATGCGAACAAACAAGCCACCTAATGCATGATCAAAAATTTGTGTTGATTTATGCGACTTTTGTTCGATATTCGATTCCAATATCTGAAATTAATTTTAACTTACTGTGGAAGTCCAGCTGGATCGATTTCTGCCAGTTGAAGTCAGAAAGCTGATGACCGCTAACATGGCATGTCAACGTCTGGTTGTAATTCTCCTTGCTTGCTGGGAATGTGAACAGGCTCCTTTTGTCCCATAGGGTATGATGGGAAACATCAGGGTCTGTTTCCACTATACCCGATGACTGGGTGATATTGCCTATAGTCCATGTTATATTTTCCTCTGGCCTAGCTCCGATCGCCTCGCATGCTGCTTCATACATGTAGGTGTTGTTCATCACCGTACTGTTCACTGTCAGTGTCACGTTTGATTTTGCTGTAAAGGATTACAAAGCACACAAAAGAAAACGAACGGTTAATAAGAACAAAAAAATAATTACAAAACAATTACCAAGGGGGGAAAATGATAACTGCATGTATATGATGTACAACGAAAATTCATTTTTTGCCTCATATGTTTTATTGATATGAAATAAGATATGAAATTTATAAGCACAGAAAAAAAGAACATCAATAATGAAAAATAATTACATAATAAGAGCAATAATGAAAACAAATGATAAAAAAGCACACTAAAAAAATTGGCAGTATGAAAATCAATTTAGGTAGAAAGTCAAAACTAAAGGTAGCCAATTAAATTTCAAACCTCCAATTCTTTAAATAAAATGGTAATTTATCCCTTTTTTCAATTTAATATTCACTTTCTTTGTGAGTTTTGATGAAATAAATGTCAAAATAAGAGGGATATCAATCTCAAATTTTCTAATATAAACTAAGCTATAATGATGATAATAATAATAAAAAAAATCAATAACACGATCCTTTCAAAGTGCCATTTCATACAACAACAAAAATACAAATACAAAACTAGACTTTGAATTCGTCACTGAAGACGAATTAGGTGGTCTGATAATGATGATCATAATGACAACAAATAATGACAACAAACAACGATAACGTAAGTGGCAGAGCGCCCATTCAGGTTCAATTTTCTGGGCAATTTTATGAAAAGGGCTCGAAATGGCATAAAACGTGTGCAAAATGAATTTGGGACGATTTGGAGCATTTCTATATTTTGCGCGCGCACTGACGCGCGGACGTACGCGTACGCGCGCGTTTAACGAAATGGCCTTGACTGGAATGACATTGACCTTAACCATGCCACATATAAAAGAAAATTGAAATTTCGTTATGAAGATATGATTATAAGTTGATTGTCACAAAATGGCGCCTGAATAACGTCACGATAACTTGATGACCTTGGAAAAGATGCGGGAACTTGACCTTATTAGGACTGATGACTGACGAAAATACGAAGAAAATTGACTGAACCTATTTTGAGAAATCGTGATAACAAATTGGACGATTTGATATTGCAGGACACGTGGGAGAAATTAACCTCATAGCTTTAATACACGACAGGGAATCAGATTGTACACAAACTACTACACACTACTTTCCAATAGACATAACACGCAAAATAAGGCAGTTTATTACATTGTTTGTGATTGTATGTTATAATAGTAGAAGAGGTTGGCAAAAAAGAAAGGCAAAAAGAAGAAAAAAAGTGGGGGAAAAAATGGACCCACCGGGGATCGAACCGGTCACCGGAATGGGAGGCAAGTGCTTTACTAATAGACCAAAATATTTCCAATAGAGATAACACGTAAACGAAAAAGGGGATTCTCAAATGACATTTTGTAGTTAAAAAATATGCACGATCCCGACATCTGATCAAAATTTGGAGGAAACATTTGTAAAAGCTTATAGTCTCAGCTATAACATACTAAAATTTGGAAGAAAATCAAGCAGAAATAACAGAGATACTGCTCAAAGAAGACTGGAATGTAGAATCAAGATTTGAGAAAAAGTTATGTCCCATAGAGAATACACGCAAAATGTGAAAAATTGACATGCCTCCTTTAATCGCAAAAATACGCCATGATTCCTTTGTCAAAATGCAAAATTGTCGCTACTTATTTTGCAGAGAATTGTCTCAGCTACAACATATCAAAATTTGGAAGAAAATCGACTACCTATTACTGAAATATTGTCAAATGAATACAAAAATTGTAACTTCATTTTTTTCAAAATCGAATTTTGGGGTTCATATGCAAATATGACGACGTTCCGATTGATTGACCCCCAAATTTTTTTCATGAATTCATATCTACAACTCATAGGCTTCCAGAATATGTAAAAAAATGGAGGGGTTTCCACGCATTCTGACGAGCTATGGCGGATTCCATATAGAAAAGTTTTTACCACTTTTTACATTATATTGCCCATTGACGCGCGCACGAATTTGAAAGTTTGACGCGCGCGTGTGGCATTATAGAACGTCGAGAATGACTGTAAATGGTTGGAAATTGTTAAGAATAGTGCCAGGAACCCAAGCCATGCGAAAAAATGGCGTTTCTATGTTATGTAACGTGCGCGCGGACGCGCACGGACGGAAAATTTTGAAATGCTTAAAATGTCCTGAACCGTACTCTAATTTGATTAAAAAGTGATATTGAGCATTTTTAAATTTTGACGCGCGCAAATTTTGATGACATTTTATGTTGACCCTTGACCTGAAGTTTACGTGTATCAAATATGGTTCATTTTTGATGACGTGTTATGAAGATATGATCGATAATTTGATTTCACAAAATGGCGCCTGGATGACGTCACGATGACCTGATGAACTTGAAAAATATTTCGGGAACTTGACATTGATATGCCTGATGAATGACTGAAATTTGATGAAAATTCAATGAGCCGATTTTCAGTAATCGTCTGCACAAGAAAGTGGGAGAAAAATAAAAATAAAGAAAATTCTGACGAAATTAAGAGGTGATCTGTCTATGACAGACCACCTAATAAAGGTAAAAAGGCATAAACAAGAAAATACATCATCTACAGAGCAGGTTTTAAAAGGTGTTATAAACACCTAATCATAGATACTATGGTCGTGGATTTTACCCCTGACGATTCATTTGACAATGATATTAAGGGGAAATCGAACCTTAATTGCAAGTTGAAAGAAAGAGGAACAATCAGAGAAGCAGATTGGTGAAAGTTTGAACAAAATCGGACAAGCATTAAGAAAGTTATGAATTGTGGAAAGTTTTAATGACTATACATACGGGAATTTCAAATTGGCCGAATCTGTGATGTCACTGTGCTGTAGTGGCGGACAACTTCCCCATTTGCTCCAACACGCAAAATGACTAAAATGTCATTTTTTTTCATAATGTATTACTCCGTAGGATCTTTTTCTTTTATGAGGACCTGTCGCAAAATATTTTAGTACTTCACCGACGGAAAAGGCGCTTAGGATACGACAAATGGGAGAGTTGACCGTCAATTTATAATAATCGACTAACCCGATTGCCAATTAAAAATTCGCAAATATTCATAATTTTCTTAGTCCTTGTCTGACTTCTTTCAAACTTCGACCACCCTGTTTTTCTAATTTTTCTGCTTTCAAACAAATCTTCCTATTACCAAGGTTGGATTGCCCTTTAATCTACCTTTTTTTCTACTTAATACTGAGGGGAGAAAATTATTGTGACAGGGCCCTCTAGTATGAAAATTTTCGTGTAAATGCAACTAAAACAACCAATAAAATCCATTCACAATGACTAATAAGAACTTTATAAATAATGATGACATATCACTTCTAAGCAAATTTTAAATACATTTTATTAAAAAAATGAGATATGAATTCAAAAAAACGACATATCCGTTATAGCATTATTGTCTTTGTACAATGATGATAATGATAACGATAATATATCTTGTTGCTTACATGTCGTTTTTCCGAAGGATCATAATTCGGAAATAATAAATAACGAATTATGAACCTTCGGAATTAAAGGGCAATCCAACCTTGGTAATTAGATGATTTGTGTGAAAGCAGAAAAATAAGAAAAACAGGATGGTGAAAGTTTGAAAGAAATCGGACAAGGACTAAGAAAGTTATGGATGTTTGAAAAATGAGATCACTACATCTATGCGAATCTCAAATTGGCAATTTGGTGAGTCAATTGTGACATTTTTGTGGACAACTCTCCCATTTGTTGTACACAAAATATCATTAATTTACGGCTTTCTTCGAGGCACTTTTACCCTCGGGGCAGTACTCAAAATATATTGGAGATAGCATATTGTTACAGGTCCTCATGAACGAAAAGATCCTACTGAGTAATGCATTTTGAAAAAAAGTGACATTTTAGCCATTTTGTGTGTTAGAGCAAATGGGGGAGTTGTCCACAGCTACATTACCTATTCGGCCAATTTGAAATTCCCATATGCATAGTCATTACAACTTTCAAAAATTCATAACTTTCTTATTGCTTGTCCGATTTCGTTCAAACTTTCACCAAATTGCTTCTCTGATTTTTCCTCTTTCTTTCAAAGCAACTTGCTATTAAGGTTGGATCTCCCTTTAAGAACCATCGGAAAAACGAACCTTCGAAAAAGCAGTGCCCGCCCACCCCCCTCCCCCGTCTTGTTTACTTAAAGTTTGTGTATATAGCCTTATCATTACTGATATACTGTTATTCATGGGGGCCCCGCATTATTATCATTACCCCGGCTTTAGCCCGTCTGTCATGATAATGTGCTTAAACATTCAAGGAATTTCTTGCTCCCGGGTACCCATTTACTTCAACTTGGTGAAGAGTGGCTAATGCAGTTCTGATATCTTGCCTAAAGACATTATTATATTGCCGAGGCAGGGATTCGAACCCGGTAGCATGGGCTTCATAGTCTGGTGACTTGTCCACTAGACCACAAAAGCTCCAGACTTACCTTCGACAATAAGATCAATTGTGTCGCTCTCGTAACCCGAAGCGCTACAGCGGTAAGATCCATCATCTTCAAACGCTGCATCAGTTATGGTCATGGTTGAGGACACGCCGGAGGAGGATGCATCGAAGTTGGAGTATTTAGGTGACTGCTGATTATATTGATTATTACCGGCAATCATGAGAAATAAGATGTTACTGCCTTCATACCATATGAAATTGGGTGAGTTTATACCCGACGTCGTACATGTGAAGGTTAAATTATCACCCTCTAGTACTCCAGGCGGACCAGTAAGGCTCACAGTTTGACCGCTTGAGATTGCAACCACCTGTGACAAAGAGAAAACATTCGACGACGAAACCTTCACATTTCTAGAAAACAAGACATTCCAATGATTAAGGTATAACTTATTAGCTTGCAATCTATCACGAAGTTCTGGAAATTCGTATACAATTAAAAAAAAAAATCAGAATTTATTCAAGCACAATTGATACTTGGGAAGGAACCAGGCGGCTATTTTTTCCTTCTTGGAAAATGAATGGAAAACTTTTCGGCTAATTTAATCAGACATTACTTGGTCCCATCCACTGAATGTACGGTTCCTTGTGCAGGAACACTTGAATAGTTAACACAACATATATTTTGAATGCAAACTCTACTGTTAATGCAGTATAGGGCATTTATAAATAATCTGGCGCCCATCATTAGAGGTATCTTTGATGACGTGAAGATGTCATAGCCGAGTGGTTTGACCATTGGAAATACGACGGTTGTTGGTTGAATTCCGTAAAAGGTATTATGATTTTTTAAAAATTAATATCAACTGCAAAAATGAATTAGGTTTTACTTGTTATCATTTGCACGGGCTTGAATAGAAAGATAAAACAAGGAATGGATAGCCTACAACTTACCATGGTTAATACTATGAACCAGTGGGTGGATTGGATAATAACACGCGTATCCATCAGAAAACTTCTTGTATGTAGGTTTCCTGCAAGAACACAATAAAGCAGAATATCAAAGATCGTGTCTACGGATCACAACTCGTACAAAACCGAGTGAATTCGTTTCATATAACACTCCATCTAAATTCATATTTTAATTTGATCTAGGAGCACTACAGAAAACATGCAAAAAAGTCATGCATGTTTAAATAAAAAGGAAACAAACGTTATTGGACTCACGATTTTTCCATTGCGCATGGGTAGTATGTTCATTATAGCGATTATACAATTATCAATCTCATATCGATATTTATGCTCTTCCGTGGTTAAATACATTCTTTTTCTTTATTTGCACTTAAGTATCCTTCGCCGATTATTCTTTCACATTTGATGAAACTTTAATAATACGTGTAGTTGTTTTACCTAAACTTAACTATAACTGTTTCTTGTTCTTTTACACAACCCTGTAAGACTTACATTTTATTACTCTCTGGAGCCTATAACCAACAAGCTCTGCTTTTACTTTAGGCTCCTTTCATATCCCCATTTCCAATTTTTTTAGTCATTCTTTTAAATTACGACAAGTAACCGAAACTGATACAATATATTTTTTAATGTACTCATGTTTATTACATAAACACTGTATTATTTTTTTATCGTTATTAATTCTTGTTAATGAACCTACAACCGACAATAATGTATTAACATTGAAATGTGAAATGTGAATATGAAATAAAAGCGAACTTGAACATGTTTACCTTTATATTCTATCTGTTTTAATTTGAGACGTCCGCAGGATGTTCTGGGAACGTCTATTTACGTCCCAAGATCATTTGTATTCGCTGGGAAAGAATTAGCAGAACTTGTCACACGAATTTTCCGACTTAACCATGAAAACATTTTAAAGACATGCATTTCTCCTTATTCATTAATTATTAATTTCCCAAAGAGAATAGTCAAAGTTGACGCGATTGACTACATGTATCATTTATTTTCCATCGAATGTTTAAAAGCGAAATGAAGCAGATAGTTATTAATTGTGCCAATGAAATACAAATCCCATTAAAAAAAACAAAAATCTTATTATACTTCTGATGAATCTATTTTAAACCCGGTATTAAAAATCATAATTATGGACATACATCTCTAAAATTCATTTTGGTAAGAACTATAAAAGACTGAAATAATTAGGCAGGAAAACTCATTACAATTCACTGCAAGTATAAAGTATTATTATCAATACATTATATAACGTTAATGTGAGCACTTTGTTTAGGGATTTAGTAGAGTCAGAAACAACAAGTTAATGGTTCATGCTATGTCAGCATTACTTGGTACATTAAAAAAAATCACATATTAAACATAATAAATCATGCTTCAACTTTTTTTATGAGAAAAGATTAAAATCTAAGTATAGGTGAAACTATTCAAGAACTGAACAGTCACTTAGATATACGTAAAATAATAGATGGACAGCAGATAATTGTCCATGATAAATCTTACCAGAAATGTATATATCCAAAGTGGTGTGTTCGACTATGTCAGAAGTAAGTGGTCAGTAGAAAAATGTTGCATCCAGATCTGGCAAACGATTGTTCTATTAAATAAATCCTTCAGCAACATATTCTGCATATTTACCTAGCCACAACAATGGGGGCGGTATTAATTTAAAAAAAAATAAAAAAATGCTCGAACAAAAGATAAAATGCTTAAACATAATTTGCTGACAGGAGCACAACACTAAGGGCGGTTGAAATTTCTTGCTTTTTAAACTGTGAAAAGGCTGATAATTATATAAGTAATTTTAAATATATATATATATATTCAAATTTCATTTTCATTGTTCAATACTCCCCTGTCCCTCAAAGAAAAGGAATAAATTAACTGCGAAGGGGTTGCAAGGGCTGCCTGTCGGTGTTAGTACCTGGTGTAGCCGAATACCACTCAACCCGCCTCCGTGGTCTAGTGGTTAAGGCGTTTGGCATACAGTGCCAAAGACCCGGGTCCGACTCCTGGCGGAGACAGTTTTTGCAAACCCTGCAGTTATTTCCACAAAAAGGAAGTCAGTAAGGAGGAACAATGAATTTAGCTACGCAAATTATTTCTCTTATTCAATTCAATTGATTTCTCACATTATATATATATATATATATAAACGAAATAAACAAAAGTCATTTCATGCTTTAATCCAACGTTTATTTATTCCCGTCATAGATTTTCGACACTTCCTAGTACCTTTATCAAATGATTATATGGTATATATGGCAAAATTTTATCCTTGTGGCGTTTCTAAGACAATGCACAATATTAGCTTATAAGTAAGCAACCAGGCACAACAGAGGATAAGGAGTTCGTCTAGCAGTAACGACTGCGGGCAGCTCTCTGTATTTGCCTGCAAACTGACTCTGATCGGACCCAAGTTCGGATCTCAGTCACGTCTTTCGATTGGTGACGTTAAAGGTCGGTCCCAGACGTGAATAATCATATTTTGATTGATATACGTCTGTAAAAACTCAATTACACACGCATACGCACACATTGTTTTTGGAAACGCTAAAGTTTGAAAACTTCACAAAGACGTCACAATAAAATAATAAACGTTTCTAAATATGATGAGAAGCGTATAATTTGCGCTTCTCATATCTCACGAAAAACACTCTTTTCACAACCCCACACAATCACTGGTAATAATTACAGAAAAAAAAGGAGTGAAAATATGATTACTGACATGCAATTATCATATTTTAAGAACATATCTGTTTTAATCAAACGCTGATAGAGTTTTATTGATTCATTTTGTTTCATGTTCCTTCTTAATTTCGTTTTACAGGCCATGACGAAAGTACAAACGACGAGACTTAAGGGATGGAGCAATATTGAGGTTTCTTTAATACCTTTTTGTTACTGCAAAATGCAGAAACGGCAAAATTTATAGAAAATAACAAATACAATGCAAACAATTTCGTACATAAATATATTGATTCAGTGTTTACTCAGCGAATGCTCTACACTATACTAAATGCTCTTTAACAACAACTGACAAATCGAAAGGAGGAGGAGGCATCTGGAACTGATTGACAAACCTAAAAAGCCTATCAAGCTTACCAAGGAATTAGTATCAACACAGGCGGCCCAAATATAACTGCAATTAAAAAACTATTAGTCATCATAGATTTTTATTTTCATCCTACAGCTAAGATCGTGAACGCCAAGATCCAGAAGGATTTCAAAAGCTGAATGACGATATACATGGAACTGTCACTACCACTGGATTCATGCACTTGAAGAATTACGGGATTCCAGCTCAAAAGATCAATAATGAAAAAAGGAAAGAAAAGAAAAAGTTGTAGGTATGTGTCACTGGCAAGACCCCCCAAAAATAAATAATAAAATAAAATAAAATAAATAAATAAATAAAATTACAATATAAATACGATGCTACGGAACTGGTTCCCACAAGCTCCCATTAGCTAAATACGTTGTGTGCCATGGCAAGTCTATGATGTGTGGTGGATTGGAACCGGATTGGAAGCAATGGGGAAAGCCCGGAAGAATTAAGCATCTGGAATGAAACTCGTTCTCAACTTTTCACCAAAAATGATATTATTCTTCGAAACGGGCCGGGAGGGCCAGAACGGCCGGAACGACGGAATAAAAAAAAAAGCGGTGCTTTGGAGCGGTTTTCTTTCTTCTTTTTCTCAACAAGAAAAAAAAATGGTATGCTTTGGAATGGAAATTTGAGTGTAAAAAAATTAAAAATGGGGTCTTCTCCGAGGCACATACCCACCGCACAGAATATAGGCCTACTGAGAGCCCCCCCCCCCCCACCTGGACACAGACCTTATCAAGACGAGGAGTTTTGAATTCAGGAGAGTCCAGACCTGTCAGACCTCTTCAATCAACCATTCTTCATAACAGAGTACTGGATGTCATGGCTAGAGGACTCAAACTAGAGGATCCACAATACTTTGTGGACAGGTACAAGCTGATTGGATGCAAGCAGTGTCAAACCGCACTCGACACCCTTTACTACTCCTCCCTGGCTCACAAAGAGGTGAGGGAGGACCAGGCCCTATGTGGGGGAGCATTCCGGCTATGGCGCGATAACTCTGCTATTCCTACAGGCTTGTCTAGAGGTAAGAAACATTAATGATAAATGGATACCTGCACCCCCTCCCCCAAAGGTCATCAGCGTGTTTTGATGTCTTCTCTCTTTTGCCAGGGGAAGGGGCCCGGGCGCCCGCCCCCTGGCCTGGATCAGCCCCTGGGACCGGCGTTCTTCGGCCATGGACACTAAGCCGTCATTGAGGGCATCTACCATTCCAACAGATACTAACCAATGACGAGTTTGTCCTACATTCATATGAGATTCGAGGCAACGTACCGAAATTGTGTTAATCTTGACAGATATTGAAAAATGTGAAAGTAATATTTGCCTTTAACTGGTACGCTTTCTATATGTGTTTTTCCTTCTTTGCGATTGAGATAGCGTAATAACATTTTTTAGTATGGGCGTAGATGGCCTACATGTGCTTTGAAATCTCTATTAAATTGATTCTTTGCTTTCCTTATTTGTAATTTTCTCCATTCACTTATTACTTCCTTGTTTATAATGATATATACACAATATTCATGAAATGTAGCTTACAGCAAACACCTGCTAACTAATATTCATGCTATCAACGTTATGCCATGAGTAATTGCTCACTTATACCCTTTTCTTTATAAACGAAATTTATATTTTAAATCACGAAAATCCATATGACTGATATATTTCCTCACCTTCAAAGAGAACTTTAAGCAACAGAACATTACCTACACTATAGCTTTCATAAAAGATGCATTTTGAAGGGGGTGTTTCCTCCCATGACTGGAAAAAAAAATACCACCCTAGAAAAAATACACTTGAATTAAAAACATATGGAATTGCTTTTATTTCACATAAAAACTGTAAGATTTTAATCGCACAAATATAAATTTTTAATTTTTATTACTGTTGATTTAACATCAAGAAAGGATACTGCTTTACACCAAAGGGGATAGGTCTGTCAGTAATATGTTGAAGTTTGAACTGCAAATCTGTAACTATCATTTTCATTATAACTTCATCGACAGAAATTCGTAAAATAAGACGCTGTTCACAGAAAATGGGTTTGGAGAGGGAGGGGGGGGGGGGGGGGGGTGGGTTCCCATCCCGAATGGATGGTTATATATTTGCAATGAAATTTTGAATGAATGTACGCATCTTCATTTTCCATATTGCATATAGCTGCAGCTGCCGTTCCATCATTCAGGCCTCATAAAATCATATTACATAAGGGTGCAACGCATATTAATCATGTTAATATGTTCCAGTTCTAAATACACCAGTGATACACACGAATTGTCATTGTTTTGATATGTCAAGAAATACAATTTATTTTTCAACCACCAGCAAAAATTATTTATCGAATATTATTTCAAAGTTTGATGCAAAATTTCCTGAAATTAAATTTACACACTGGCCAAATTCAGCTTGATACCAGCCTTTGAGTGTCATTTTTAAAGCTTTAGTTCTTTTACGACTTTGTCACAAAACATGAAAAGAAACAAAGACACAAATACTTCAGTGGAAGATTTTTCCGGGCATTACTTACGTTAATTTTACTACTACATCGAGTATTAATTTCAAATGATTATGCAACAGATTCTGATCTGCCTACAAATTTGAACCTGATTCTCTGATTTTAGTGTAACAATATACCGACAGGATAGAAATTCTGTCATCTTACCGGAAAGAAACGCAAAGTAAGGAATACATTTTTTTTTTCTTCTTCAAAGGTGCCACTCAAAGGCGGATGCCACTGGAAAATATATCATATTTCATCTCTGAACAATAATGATCCTTCAAGTTAATAAAGACTTCATATTAAAGAAAAAATGACCTATCGCTCACCCAAACCGACTGCTCTTACATTATCAAAAATATTTGTTTTCCTTTATCAGAGGGTAATTGAAGGTTTCTTGAAAGCGGAAAAATTGTGGTGAAATTAGATAAGTAAAAACAAAGCGGAAAAATTGTGGTGAAATTAGATAAGTAAAAACAATAAATAGGACAAAGAACGTTGCGAACAATTATTATTTACAGCACGTAAATTACTGGCAACTGGCTTATTATCTTTATATCATGAACTTTTTCCAATTCGATGTACTAAAACTTAATTCCCCACCCCCAGATTTTCATCAATTCATTTTCCACTAGTCAAGTATTCTCCATTTCCTTCCCTGAATATATATATCTAATAAAAACAAACGTGTTTACGTTTCCAGGACATAAGGGGAGAATGAGTAGTGCATGGGAGAAGGTCCTGCTTGAGATTTCTTTTCATGATGAAATGATATGACGCAGTACATACATCATACAAGGGACACGAATTATTATTCTAAATAATTCCTAAAAAATTATTATCAAATTAATCACTTACAATTTTTTTTACAGATGTGAACAAACTGTGATTTCGATTAGATTTTTCAATCGTAGTCTACCATGTACATGTATATCTTCTAAACAGTAGGTGCTGTATATTAAAATGTAAATTATTATGATTACTTTAACTTCCTTTTTCTACTTCTAATAATAAAACGAATATGGGTTCTATTGTATCTTTACTACATAAACTAATCATGATCTACATTTTATGAGCAATGAGAACATTTCTGTAAAAGTCTGATTAAATACTTGACTGCAAAATTCATATACACTTATATGTTTATACCTAGTAATTACATTTGTTCCGACCTTAGGGCTAATAGTATCACAGTAATGTCATTATGAACTTCAGAAAACTACACCCTTCCGAGAAACACTGGATTCACATGTATCATCATGCATTCATATGGTATACTACAGCTCTCAAGCTCCCACACGTTTTTTTTTTTCCTTTTATTTTCGTTAATTACAAAATTATTTGATGCTTTCTGAACTGAGGTTTCGTTAGTCCAAAATTCATTAATGACGACCATTTCAAATTCACACATATTTTTAATTAGCAAACTTTGTTCATTGATGTTTTTTGGATATTGTTTTCCGTAGGTAATGTCGTTTTCCTGACATGGAGTGAATTTATTAATAGGGAATTTTCTGTGAATGTGGGAAATAATTAGAAAATAATGATTTAACTAGCATTCCAAGATTTAAAAAAAATGCTTGAAATGATTACTTATTTGATTCTAGAAAATATATAATGTTTAGAATAAAATTGAGATAAATGGTCTACTCCAGCTTAGAATCTTTGTCCAGGGACAAATTAATTTCCCTGACAAACTGTATCTGTGTAGACAGTTAATATCACCTCTTTACACTACAGGTGCATATATATCAGCAAAAATATGTAAAATCAGCATGTATGTCTGTATAAATTTTAACAAATGTTACCTTGATATAAAATCACTCTGAAGGAAAGCAAAAAGATCACAGAAGCAGTTTCATAAAGTTTGAAAGAAATCGGACAAAGTAAAAGATTTATGTGATTTTCTTTTAAATTTGTAATTATTATACATAAGGAAATTTCAAATTTGCTGAATTTCCAATTTCACTGTGATATAGTGGCGGACAGCTCTCTCATTTGCTCTAACCCACAGCATGACTAAGATATCATTTTTTCCCCTTCAAAATGTATGACAAAGTTGGACCTTTTAAGGACAATGGCACATGCCTCTTCAAGTCTCTTTGCATGTAAACGATTACAAAACCACAAAAGTCACAACAGTAATAGGGGCATTAACACGCTCCCAAAAAGCGAAATTCTGATCGCGATCAGAATCTCGCTTTTACTGCAAACATTCACACGTCGAAAAAAAATCTCACTAGCAAATAATATCGACATTATTAGACCCGAAATGAGCATTCCCGAATAGAGATCAGAGTCTGATCTGATCTTTCTTCCTTCTTATCTGCCGATTTCTTTAGGTATTTCCTTGTTTTCCTTTTGTATTCCCTCCTCTTTCCTTATGTTTTTCTTTGTTTTTCCTTTAATCTATCTTCTTCTCTTTTCGTAAGTATTTCCTTGTCTTCTCCTGTTATTTATTTTTCTTTATATAATTCTTTGTTGTTTTTTCTCTTTCTGCCCTAGACCCTTTCCTTATTGCTTTTCCTTTCCTAACCTCTTTTCTTTCCTTATGTATTTCCTTATTTTTCTTTCTCGTGTGGTGCAATGTGGGCTATAAAATACCGACATTCAAATCTCGCTGTTGTTCACCCACGAAAAAAGTGAGATTCTACTCTCGGTTCAAATATCGATATTTAAATCTAAATAAATGCTCCAGGTGTGAATGCCCCTAATGTCCACTGACAAACGTAAATTAAAACATTACCAAACAATAGCGACAAAGAATATTCTTTTGTATAAATTATAGTCTTATCAGTTCACTGTTACTTGATCATAGTTACGTGCAATCTATTTGCTGTAGCACTGCACGATGTTAACGGTGATAGATACCAGCATGACGATTGAGATGACGACTATGATACTCAGGATCTGTCCTCCAGTCATTTCTGAGAACATCGAAGCGAGTGGCAATCCTTTAAAAAAAAAGAGAAGAATGTAAGGGTTACTTGAACAACTTTTGTGAATGAATTCCACAAAGTCACAACTAGCCTGATGAATGTTCAATCAACAATATTGTCGTTCATTAATTATAAATAATAGATTTTAGTCTCACCTAGCATCCATATTCTCTCTAAAAGACATGAGACATGTTATTAACACAGGATATGGTCAACTAAAATATTGTTTAACATCAAAATAAAAAGATAATAATAATAATTAAGAAAAAACACACCGAGTGAATGATTTCAGTATTAAAAAAGTAAAATAATGTAAATGGTCTTGTTTTTATAAAGACTTCAAGTACAAAAACAAAACAAAACAATCTCTAGGCATCAGTTGCTAATCGTGATTAAGAATTTCAACGATTCAAAGCTTACACCTCGACTAATGATTTTTTTAGATTTGCAGTTGATAAACTGTTTTGTTTCCTACATAACGTAGTTTGCCCGGCCGTAATGTATGGTTAATATTGGACCACATTTTGTTTTCTAGTTATACATTTTCACTGAATCCGTCAGTGCATCTCCGTGTGTTCCAAAATTTGGCATCTTCAGGTTTCAGAATGTCATAGTTTAAATCATTGATTTCCACATATGTATTTTATAATTTTTATTTTTAAAACCAGTTCATATCAAAATCAAGAGCAAGAACATATAAATTTTGTACATAGACATATATATATACACCAAGTCATAATTCAATAGACTTGCATATTATTTACATTAACATGGGATTTGGTTAGATCTAAACATTGTAAGGGAAAACATGAGCATGACGAGTGTGTAGCAGGGGCGGCGGAGCGTCTTTCAAAGTGGGGGTGGGGGCACCAGCCAAAAAGGGCACCTACAAAGGGTGAACATAGAGCAAAAGATTGTACCATTTTGTGAAAATGGTATTACCCTATAGTCTAATTAATACGTAATCAACTTCATCTTCTTCCTTTTATTGTGGTTCTGGACATTGCTTCAGCTTCCCCAATTAGCAGTTGTGTGTAATGGTAATGGTCTAATGATTCATGTGCAAGCGAGCGAAATGAGCGAGCAAAAAATTTCAAACTTTTTTCCTAATGCTGAAGTCCTTGGGTTGTGCATTATTTACAGCAATATAATGAAAATGACATCATCAAATTAAATTGGAGAGAATGCCTAATGATCTTTAATTGGTACATTAAACCTGTCGCTTTTCTTTAGGATTACCATGATTACATCGACACCATCGTACTTTATGCGATCTGCTTGATTTCATTACATACCACTATAAGAGCGAGCGAGTTTGGGGGAAATTTTCCTAAAATATTGCCCTTATACTTGGTGTAAATTATGGGCGCATTCGAGAGAGGGGCATTGTGCCCCTCTTGCCTCCAGCTCCATTGCCTTACATTGTAGTTGTAGTATATGGGTACCTGTTACTATAATAAGGCGGCGCCGATTCTTTGAAGCTAGATATCCTTCTTTTTGTAAGAAACAGTGGGAAAATATAAGTAAAGGGGGGCATTTATCAAAAGAGGAAAGGGCCCTTGACAGAGATGGAAAGGGGCACCCATAAGATATGAAAAGGGGGATTTATGCGAAGAAGGAAAGGGCTCATATTAGACAGGGAAAGAGCACTTATCAGGAGAGGAAAATAGAGGGGAAAGAGGGCACCTATCAGAATTAAAAATGCACTTATCAAGGGAGGAAAGGGCGCGTATTAGGGAGAAAGGGTGGGGGGGGGGGAGCAAATACTATATTTTAAAAGGGGCACTTATAAGAAAGAAAAATAGGCACCTATCCGAAGTAAAATTGTATTTATCAGAAGGAAAAAAAAAGCACTTATAAAAGATGAGGAGCCAATAATCAGATTAAAAAGGGGCACTTATCAGGAGAAAAAAAAGACACTTATCAGAAGAGGAAAGGGCACTTATTAGAAAAAAAGGGGCATTTTTTTCAGAAATGAAAAGGGCACTTTGGGGTTCTTCGCAATGAGGAGGGGCACTGTGCGAGTGCATTAACAACGGCGTTGCTTAAGGACGGCATGTGCCCCCCCCCCCAAATTGTAAACAGAAAAAGAAAGAAAATGGAGAGAAAAAGCAACATTTGTGTGTGTGTGGGAGGGGGGGGGGATTGTCCGAATGTATATGTGTGAAAGAAAGAGGACATGTGTGTTTGAGAATGCATCGTCGATGCCGTTGCTAAAGGAGGGCACGTGCCCCCCCCCTTGGAATTGTGAACAAAAAAAAAAAATGAAGAGAAAAGAAGACGATGTGTGTGTGTGTGTGTGTGTGTGTGCGCGCGCGCCCGGGGGGGGGGGGGGTGTACGTGTGTGAAAGAAAGAGGGCATGTTCAACAATGGCGTTGCTTAAGGACGGCATGTGCCCCCCCCCCGGAATTGCGAACAGTAAAAGAAAGAAAAGGAAGAGGAAATGGCTATATGTGTGTGTGTGTGGGGGGGGGGGGGGAGGGTCCGAGTGTATGTGTGTTTGCGAGTGCATCGTCGGTGGCGTTTGCTAAAGGAAGTCACGTTCCTCTCCCCTCCTCCCCATGGAATTGCGAGTGTATAATGTGTAAGAGCATTATGTGTATTATGTTTGACAGAAAGAGGTCATGTGTGTTTGCAAGTGCATCATCAATGGCTTTGCTTTAGGAGGGCACGTGCCCCCCCCCCCATGGAATTGCGAAAAGAAAACGAAAGAAAAAAAGGGGGAAAAAAAGGGGAAAAGAAAAGGGAGAACAATAAAGATGATATGACCCCTTCCAGCACCGTCCCCGAATCACAGGCCTCATAAATTATGATATTCGCATTTTATTTTCAGAGATCGATGCTGTTTGTCTTTCATATTTTCCTTCTTAACACCTGGGTGTAGCCCTAAGGTTAAGGTACTGACCCATAATTTCTGCGGATGAATTTTTTGAGGATTAATAGGGGCATTTTAAACAGGGCCATGGCCGCCTTGTGCCCCCCTGGCTACGCCAGTGTATAGATATATGTGGGTGTGCTTTTTCACGTGCATCGATTTTGTGTCTGTGCATGTTTCGATAGAATGGATATCCCAGTATACTGTCAAAATTTATTAGAAATTCATTCAATTAATTGAAATGGATATAACCTTTTTTGCAATAGAACCTACAAATTAATCATTTTTTTCAGAAAAAATTAGAAAACTGAATTTGAATTAATTGTGTCATTTCACTGCCCTTTCGCGATTATATAATAACACAAAGAATCATAGCTGTAGGATAATTAGTTTTAGTCATGACCAAAAAGTCACTTTTTCTCATTTCATTGAAAATGGATATAACCCGTTTTGCGATGAAACTCTTCAATAGTAGCATTCAAATTGCATCTCAATAGATAACGAAATTATTGACGCAAATACTAAGGGTTTGCTTTTGATTCATGAAATCCGAAATTTATTTTAGTAAAAGAGTAAATTAAACAAACAAACAAACATGCAAACAAGCAACAACAAAAACAAAAACAACAACAACAACAACAACAACAACAACAAAATGATGGTGGTAATAAATATAATGCCAAATGACTTTGAAAGTCCTCGATATGATGATCTTAATGGCGTAAACGAACAACTTCCCGACAGTGCGTATTTCTTCCGGTCAATAAAGTTGACACAAACAAAGCAAAATCTTGATATATGATATATAGGTTTATCGAGGAAATGTCTAAGAAAACACGTATAAAAGATCTGAATTACGTGACGTATTTAAAATATATATTTATCATTGTTTCAAATTATGTCCTTTTACGTAAGTATCTTCAATTTTTTTCCGTTTAAAACACCATTAAGATCATCAGTGTTGTAAAAAGAATTGATCACCCCATTAACTTAATCTTTAATTGACAATACAAGTGATTACAGGGTAAATGTACTGCATTCATTTACATGACAGAAAATACAATGGGTAAGGACAAAACATACCTTCCATAAAGTCTGTAATGTTATCCATCAGATCTCCAGCTTGAGGAATGGTAAACGATAAAAAGTAAACCTTCATTTGGAGCCGTGGTGAAAGGTTATCCCTACAATGATCTTTTCCAAATTTCTTTCATATAAATGTCTTTGCTCTCCCTTATTTCGGGAATAGGCTTTTGCATAGAACCGATATTGGGTAACGTACAATAAAATTTGGCAACTGTATTGCTTTTGCCCTGCTATCGTAAGAAAGGTAGACAGATGAGATGAAGAATAACAAAAAAATTGTTGAAGATGTAAAGAAAATTGCGACTCACCAAAAATATAAATATGATAAAATGGGGAAAAGGAGACATTAAGAATATGATTTCATGTGATGTTGTAAAAAAGTGCCAGGAATCAATTTTTTATTTGCGGGTACGTTCTTTATAAAATGTCAATCAAAATCAAGCTGTACAAACATCACATGAGTTGTTTTATCAGTGTCGAGAGTGCAAAGCACTAATATCTCCCATTTTCAAGTACATATCACTGTCTTTGAGAGATAAATCAATTAAAATCATAAAATATCTCATTGCTTTATCAATCAATGAAAAATTCATTATATATAAATGGTGAATAATTCTAAATGACAGTATTTCATTATAAATCACATCGAAGACAACCCATTAATTGCTGAACCTTCATGCAAACCAATTTTTTAAAATTATAATTAATGTATAAAACAATGATATTAATGTGTACTCCATTTCTATTACGGTATGTTCATCAATGACTGTTTTCCTGAAAGCAAAACCTGACCCAACTTGTATTTATTAATACTAATCTAAATGTTGCGTACAAAGTCTGTAACGGAATTCACAATCAGCTGATCAGTATGAAATTATGAGATCACCAATCTCCTCTTTCAGGAAGATGGTCTCTATAGAGAAAATCGAAAGGGGCGTGGAAAATAGATCTAGACTACACACTACATGTAAAGAAATGTCTATTTTGTACCCTCAAAAAACCAACTGAACATGATAGGGTGAAAATAATGTAAAAGTCGTAAAACTGCAACCTGACGGTTTCAAAATTGCACCCCTGAAGGTATTGCTTTTTCAAGGATTCAGATATGAACCTTGTTTTATTGCAACTCACTTGGTTCAGTTGCTGAATGCATATGAAATACAATATCTCAATTAATGGTACGCAAATACTGTAGGATGACCTTGGATCTTCCTGCACAATTCTATTGAATGCATAATGGGCCTATAACTAGCGAATTTAAAATGAAGATACAGGAATCAATAGATGAGATAAAGACGCACCTATTGAAATGTTTCAATTGTCTTAGAAGAATATAAATAGATTAAAAAAATAAAATGACAGTAGGGGAAATATATTGTTATAAAGAATGATATAAACTCACCTGTCGGTTCAAAGTTTATTGCATCAGTAGCGTTTCCCAGGTAATTGCCCGCCAAACACGTAAACTCCATCACCTCATCGGGAATAGGCACATTGACATCATTTTCTCCTTGTGTAGACGTATGTATGAGTATGTTATTGGCGAATATATAGTAGTTTATGATGGCTGGTGTAGGTTGACCTTTTGATTCGTCGGAATCACATGACACGGTCAGATGTGACCCTTCGATGGCGAAGGTAACAACGATGTTGTCAGGTGCAGGGGGACCTGAATACAACATTGAAAAAGTCAAAATCAATTTTTATCCGTAACACTACCTCAAAAAATCAACTTAAGGCAATTTTCACAGGTTAGTGCAAATAGTGGAAATATGCGATTATTTCAAAGAAATGTACATGTAGTTACATATTAAATACGATTTCGAAAGGCAATAAATAGGGTATTGAATCCGTCCTCCAATCGATATCTTGGAAGTCTTAAAGAACGTATTCCTCTCAAAGCAGTATTTGTTAGGAATCACCACCACCAAGAATAAGAACAAAACACGCTTGGTGATACAGAAGAAAAGTAATGTAATAATGATTAGGGGGAAAAAATCATACTTATGTCATGTTATGCATTTAGTAATACAGAAAATGAATTTGGTGTATTACTATTTTTTTTTCGTATTAAATCTATTTATGAAATGTCAGAAACCTGCCAAGTTTATAAGTAAAGATGGACGTATGCGCCTTGATTTTGCGTAATGGAAATGGCGCTTTGTAAATACCCAATATAAGGGGTGTCGATCCGTGTTCATGATTGAAGGGGAATGACCGGCGGGGGAGGGTGTGGGAGGGGAGTAACCCCCCTCCCACACCAGGGACTTGTTCAAAAATCGGTCTATAAAACCGACATGGTTTTAATGAAAAGAAGGAATGCACGGATCTACGCCAATGGACGGAACCCCGTAAATGAGAATAACAATACGAGCGAACGAAATTTCTTCGATATTGTCGCAGTAAAATTATGGCATTTCCTATTTCCTTACTTTTAATCATTAAAGAATGTGATAGTATTTCAAGATGAAACATAATGAGTTTGGTTAATTATTAGTTTAAGTTAATGTAACATAATTCTTATTTATTTTATCCAAAATATTGAGGGGATGATAATACAGGCCATCCACCACCTCATTTCTTTAATATATACCCCCCCCCCCCCTCCGGGGATCGACACCCATGCCCAATATTCTTATTGTTATTATTATTATTAATATGCTCCGATTTGATGTTTTCATCAATACGGTGTTTAATAAAGTTTGTTTGTTTGAATAGGCGGATCTCCAAAGGAATAATGGGGGATTAGCAAAATTGCGGAACTACTGTCAGAATTAAATCTTATCTGACGAAAGTTTTTTTTTGTATAAAAGAAAAAGTATAAAAACCGAGTAATGAGCAAGGAAAGACATGGAAATCGAGCCAGTCGTTCAAGCAACGTAAACAGCATTTGTGCAATCTGCATGAGTTTTGATTTCAAAAAAGTTTTCGTTCTACGTTTTTTTTTTTTAGATCTTTAAATGTTTTACCCATACAGACAATCCACCTAATGCATGATCAACAACTTATGATGCCTTAAGCAAGTTTTGTTCGAAATACAACAATATGATTAATACAATAATATGATAACTAAATTAATTTTAACTTACTGTGGAAGTCTAGTCGGATAGATTTCTGCCAGTTGAAGTCTGAAAGCTGATGGCCGCTAACATGGCATGTCAACGTCTGGTTGTAATTCTCCTTGCTTGCTGGGAACGTGAACAGGCTCCTTTTGTCCCATAGGGTATGATGGGAAACATCAGGGTCTGTTTCCATTATACCCGATGACTGGGTGACATTGCCTATGGTCCATGTTATGTTTTCCTCTGGCCTAGCTCCGATCGCCTCGCATGCTGCTTCATACATATAAGTATTGTTCATTACAGTAGTGTTCACGGTCAGTGTCACGTTTGATTTTACTGTAAAAGATTAAAAAAGCAGACAATAGACAACGAACAGGTTAATCATAAAAGGATAATTACGAATTAAGAAAACAATGGCTAAGGGTGCAAATGATAGCTATAGCGATTACGCCTATATTTTTCTTCATATTTTCTATTGATTTTAAAGAAGATATAACATATCATGAGCAACAACAAATCGAAACAACAATGAAAGTACATATAGAGCAATAGTGACAAAAATGATATAAGATGCACACTTCAAAAAGGGACAGTATGAAAATTAACTTCAATAAATCTTTAAGTAAGGTAGAAAGTCAAAACTAAAGGTAGCCTGTTAAATTTCAAACCTCCACTTCCTGAAATTAAATGGCAATTTACCTTACTTTTTTTTAACAATACATGCGAACACTAATTTTCATTATGATCTTGATGAAAAAAAAAATCATAAAAGGGATATTTACTCTCAAATTTGCAAATGTGAATGTAACTATAATGATAATAATAACAATGAAGTCAACATTACTTTCATTTCAAAATAACATTTCATACAAAACCGATACAAAATCAAGATAAAACAGCATAAACAAGAATATACATCATCTAAAGAGCAGATTGTGTACAAAGTTTCGAAACACATGGGTATACAAACCGTATTCAAAAGTGTTATAAATACTTAATTACAGATGCGACGGTCGTCGATTCTAGCCCAAATAGAGTCAGCTTTGTTAAAAAAACGCATGACTGCGGTCGCTTTGAAAACGAAGACAACATGAATGAAACAAAGATTGTATGGGAAGCCGTCATTCGTAAATTTCTTGCTGCTTTAAGCGTGACTACGGTTTGAAAAGTAGCAAATTTTGAAAATTACATTGCCTCACAAAAATAGCCGTAGATTCAAAACGCCTTACCCCAAAATGATGATCTTCGTGTCGTTTTACTCGGTAAGGGATTTTTACCCAATAAAACAAAAACTAATGATTTTGTGTCAATGATGTCGTTGAAATTACAAATCTAAGGTGTTCCATTCTTTCTGGGCAATCCTGTATAGTCTTTTACCCGGCAAAAGGGTGCAAACAGATGCATGGACAGCGGATGTTTATTTCAAGAATATTTGATTTTACATTTTTCTGACCTTTCTTTGGCATCACATTTTTTAGTCTTAATAATTATCGTCTTAACTGTTGACAAATGATAGGTTATTGTTTCTCTCCATGTATATATTTCTCAGTCCTCTCATTACGCAATTAAGAAAATAGAAACATTTGCAACAACAACAAAAAAAAATAAAAAAATAAAAAAATCATTTTCGCTCCCTTGTGCCAAGCACACGACCTGTTATCTTAACCTCTTTTCGAGACATCTTACCTAGGTCAGTAGCTATAAAAATCCACATTATTAGCATTTTCATTATCACTATTATTACTATCATTATTATAATTTTTATTATTATTAATATTATTATTATTATTATTATTATTATTATTATTATCATAATCATTATGATTATTAATAATCGTAATTATTATCTTGATATTGATATTGTTATCATCTTTATCTTGGTAGGAATTTATTCCTTGGATGCTTTCAGCGCCTTAGGGCAGCTCGGCTAAAGCCAGGGTAATAGTAATACTTTGTAGGCGCCTTGAGCATCCCCTGGGATGGATATGTGCGCAATATATATGTAGCTATTATTATTAATATTATTATTATTATTATTTTTTTTTTTTTTATTATTATTATTATCATTATTATTATTATTATCATTATCGTTGTAATCATCATCATTAAGGTTTTTACAATATTGAGGATTAACAAAAAACATGATCTAGATTAATGAAAGAAAGAGCAAGGTATCAAACAATTATACGTATTCAAGTCAATTTCTTGTAGGCCTACTAGCATTCTAACCGACAATGACTGTTAAAAACTTCATGGAGAATAATGACATATGACTTTTAAACATATATCGAATACATTTCATGAAAATGACATGTGCATTTAAAAAAGAAGACATATCCTTTACAGCAGAATTATCTTTGTACAATGAAAATAATAATTGGTTGGTTGGTTGGCTTAATAATTCTGAAAATGAAATGGGGTTCATAATTCTGAAATTTTTGTTGCATTACTCTGAAGGTACATGATTCCGAAGGCTCGTTTTTCCAAATTTTCATAATTCCAAAGGTTCATAATTCCGAAAATGAAATAGAACCCTATTTCATTTTCGGAATAAAGATGAACCCTATTTCATTTTCGGAATAAAGAACCTTCTGAAAAACGAGCCTTCGGAATCATGTACCTTCGGACTTGTTCGGAGTAATGCAACAGAAATTTCAGAATTATGAACCCTATTTCATATTCAGAATTATTAAGCCCCTAGTATGGGAATGATGTGTGTCTGAATTATGAACCTCCGGAAAAACGAACCTTCGAAAAACAAGTGCATCCGTTTTATCTTAGCCTTATCAATACTTATACTGTTTTTCCAGAAGGCCCATCAATTATGTTATATATTACCCAGGCTTTAGCCGGCTACCATGATAAGGCGCTCAGACATTCAAGGAATTTCTTCCTACCGGGTACCAAATTTACTTCATCTGGGTGAATAGTTGCAAATGTAGATTGATGTCCTGACAAAGGACATTATAGCCGAGGCAGGAATTCGAACCCCGTACCATAGGCTTCATCCACGTATCCACTTGACATCTTGATATATATATTTTTTTTTCTGTTTGATCCTTATCAAATAGAAAGACAGATTTATATGATCTGCCTAATTCATTTTCAAATTTTTACTCTTTAATATGATTGTCTTTGATGATTGTGATATATAACAACTTCTTACTTTATTGATATTTAATCCCATTCAATTTTGTTAATGTTTTTCTACATGTTATTCCCTTTGATACTGTTTTTATTTGTACTTAATGACCTCCGGAAGAGTCTTGCAAGTCAGAATAGGCACTAAGGGATTTGGTGATTTGGTTTGCCTGCCTCATTCCTGGCAACTTGTCAATACACTTGGGGGTCGAATTATTTTAGTTTCAACCTTCCCGTATTGTATTATTTGTTCTTCTTTGTATTTCTATGTATTTTGATTCATTTTGCCAAATAAAACGATAATTGACGATAAATAATAAATAATAACAACCTCCAGACTTACCTTCCACAATGAGATCAACTGTGTCGCTGTTAACACCTGAAGCGCTACAGGAGTAGGATCCATCATCTTCAAACGCTGCATCAGTTATGGTCATGGTTGAGGACACGCCGGAGGCGGATGCATCAAAGTTGGAGTATTTAGGTGACCGTTGAGGATACTGATTCGTACCGGCAATCATGAAAAACAGGATGGTACTGCTATCATACCATATGAAATTGGGTGAGTTTATACCCGTCGCCGTACATGTGAAGGTTAAATTATCACCCTGTTGTACTCCAGAGGGACCAGTAAGGCTCACAGTTTGACCAATTGAGATTCCAACCACCTGTGACAAAAAGAAAACATTCATTCGAAACTTTCTCATTTCTAGAAATCAAGACACTCGAATGATTTAGGTATAACTTATTAGCTTGCAGTCCATCGAGAAGTTCTGACAATTTGTATACAGAAAATAGTATTCAAGCACAATTCATACTTGGGAAAGAATCGGGGTTCTCTTTTTTTAAATGTATTTGTTCCCTGTACCATACTCAGAAACCAAACAATTATATTAATACTGTTGTGCAAAACAATAGCATATTTATGAATATGGAATATTAATGTCATTTTCAGCAAGTCAGTCATTTGACTGCCAATGTGAATGAATTTGAACAGTTGTATTTTTATGCTAATAACCATTTAATTCCATTCAATAAAACAAGGGAAGGGTAGTCTACAACTTACCATGGTTATTATTATTAACCATTGGGTGGCTTGGATAATAACATGCGAACCCATCAGGAAACTTCTAGGATGTGGATTTCCTGAAAGAACACAATAAAGCAGAATATGAAAGATCCTATCTACAGATCACAACCCTTACCATACCTCATGAATTCGTTTCATATAACACTCCATCCTAAATTCATATTTCGATTTGATATAGGAGCACTACAGAAATCATGCAAAAATTCATACATGTTTAAATATTAATAAAAAGGAAATAAACGTTATAGGACTAAAATATCTAGCAATATGAATGGAATTATATCAAACGTTCGACAAACGTAAGTTGAATAACTTATATATATACTTGGCCTGATTGTGCCATAAAAGCACATAATTTTTCCTCTGGCATTTAATTTTTGTGAATTTCTTATAAAGAATTTTCAGTGTTTATCAAATAAAATTTCCGATTACACCATGATAGCATTTAAAAGACATCAATTATTCTTTACTTCAAGGTATTTCCTAAAAAGAAGAGCCAAAATTAACGCGACTGACAATGAATGTTTCTTAGTTGTGTGAAACCGAAATCGAGTTTATTGGTTGTAATTTCCACCGAAACATATTTGTAGTCTTATAATATAACTTCTCTTTAGTCCAAATATTCAATCCCCATTGAAATTTTCAAATATTAATAATCATGCCTATAAATACAAATCCGAAATGGGCTGGAAAAAAAAAATATTATTTTCTAAAATCACTACCTTGAAACCCGATAATACAAACTTAATATAAACTTGACAAGAAAACAGCTGAGAATAATTTCCAAAAGCAATATGGACAGATCTTCAAAATTCGCTGTCTTAAGAACTATATCAACTCCAAGGCAGAAATAAATAGGCATGAAAAAAATTGACATATTTAAATCAAAATCATGCTCCGACATTTTGTGAGAAAATCTCAAAATTTCAGTATAGGTGAAACTATCAAAGATTTGAACAGTCACTTAGATATACGTAAAATAGTAGATGGATAGCAGATAAGTGTCCATGATAAATCTTACCAGAAATGTATATCCAAAGTAGTGTGTTCGACAATGTCAGGAAGCAAATGGTCAGTAGATCTGGCAAACAATTGTTCTATTAGATCCTTTCGCAACATATCCTGCATGTTTACCCAGCCACAACACTGGGGGGCGGCACTGATTTTAAAAAACAACAAAAAACAAACAAAAACTCCAACAAAAGACAAAATATTTAAACATGATTCATATGCTTTCTCGCTATGTTTAAAGTCAGTCGGTAATCAAATTTAGAGGGCGCTTGTCGCAACGGTGAATGACTTTGAAATTCAGTGGTCGCCATTTGCTTTGAACTTTTCACATTACTGCAATCTTTGGGTACTAAATGAGGGCTTCCCAAAACTATCTAATACCTTTAAAGGGGGTGTAAACTGACCAGATTATGTGTCTTTCCTTTGGCCATCGGGTTTATCCGCAACTACGACGCGACCTCAGTAATCGCTCTTCACGTACATACGTGCAACATACGCGAAACCTAAGAGAAAGGGTAACTTCGGTCTGTTTCGCAAACGCTGACCATGTAGAGATTAAGTCGATGACTACCGTTAGCTGAAGTCCATTCGTTTACGTGAAAGTTGTCAACAAAAAAAGAAAGAAAGGAAAAAAAAAAAGAAAGACGTAGATGGCGTCAGTGGCGGATTTAGGGGGGGGGGGGATCCCGGCCCGTGCCCCTCCCCCCTTGAAAGAAAACAATGCATTGTGGCCCCTCTTTTTTTATTGTGCCCCCCCCCCCCTTAGAACGGAGAACTTTTTTTTGTTGCTTGTCAGAGAATTATGGAGGGAAACTAGACCCTCCCCCATCCCCCCCCCCCCCCCCCCCCCCACTTTTGGAGAGCTGGCGAAAATTAAAAAAATACGGATCTCCCTCCACGCAGTTTCCCACAGTTAACAATCCTGCATTTTTGTGGCCCCTCCCCTTATAAAAAATCCTGGATCCGCCCCTGGATGGCGTTAACAAGTACTTGCCGTGCAACAAGCCCTTTAACTCCAAGAAACGAGTACACAACTGGTAAAGCCAATTCGTAAGTCGAGTCTTGGCGTAAGCAGATAAAGGCCATTTGTAACAAGATGTAAAATTTACCGAAACAAAATACTGGATACGTGCTCGTGAAAATAACTTACCCATTATCCATGAGTAATGAGTATGCAGGCCTAGCAATACGGTACAATTTGCATCTCTTTAACCCCTGGTTTGTTTTGAATTACCAACGGACCTACTAGCTCAGTGCGTGCGTGCGGTCATCACAATGGCAAAACAAGGAACTTTAATTTGCGCCTCTATTTTGGCGATTTATGAGCTAAAACTTCCCACATGAACTAATTTGTAGTTATAAATGATTGTCTGAAAAAAATCCTGAAATAAGATGACTGTTTTGTTGAGTTATAGCAACATTTCGAAATGAAAACTTCAAAAAACTACATGCCTATTTTTTTTCTGACACGAGTCTAACCCCTGCATAAATATTCATGAAACTTCATTTCCTTATTCCGGGGTGTATATACCTTATTTAGACAAAGTTTCGCTGATGCGACTTCTTTCTTTGCAGAGATACTACGTCTTTTTCACACGATATCTTGCAGCAATTTACAGCAGCAAATTATGCGCAGTGATGCCAAATTCACGATCTGCACATATGATATTCATGGGTCAGCCGTAGTCAGCACATTCATGGATTGCGCATGCGCATGGGCTATGGAGCACTCGCGCACAGAGCTCAGCCCTACACAGATTTCAACGCGTGGGACGTGGTTGTAATATTTTTCTGTTATGTCAGCCTCGGCGATCTGACACCGAGATCCCCTTTTTCTGACATAACTCTAAGCGGAAAATTCACCTCAAGTAAATACCATAAGATTGTAGAAAAATGTACAATAAAATGATTCATGACAGTGATTTTCTTGCGAATCTAGCCGAAATGAGGAATTTTAGGAGAAGTTTAACAGGTAAAATTTTCTGTTTGTAACCGAAGAAATATCGCTAAAATTTCATATTTTCGGTTGGTCGAGCTTTGATTGTGCAGTATTGTTTTGAAAGATAATCTATATTTAATCATTTTTTTAACTTTATGTTTACAAAAAGTGGTGTTTAATACATTATTTTTCAGCTTGCATTTGTAAACAGCTTTATGTAAATCGTGGGAAAATGCAAGAACTGGCGAGGTCAAAGGGGGTCAACTCAGTATGGACGTAGATGGCCTGCTTGTGCTATGAAATCGTAACCAAATTGATTATTTGCTTTCCTTATTTGTAATTTACTTCTTTTACTAATTATTTCCTCGTTTGAAATGATATTATACATTATCCATGAAATGTCGCTATAGTAAACACCTGCTAACTAATCTCATTGCTATCTACGTTATGCCATGAGTAATAAGTAACATTCATTTCATCTGGAGAAACATATTTCTTATTAATGATATTTTTCTTTTAAAAGGGAAATCCAACCATAATGGCAAGTTTTTCTGTAAGAAAGCAAACGAATCAGACTTGCAGACTGGAGAAAATTTAATTAAAATCGGACGAGCAATAAGTTATTTTAGAATTTTTGAAAGTAACTGTTGTAATCACGTACGGGAATTACAAATTGGCCGAAACGGCAGTATCACTGTTATGTAGGGGCGGACAACTTTTGTTCCAGCATACACAATTACTAAAATGTATTACTCAAATAACAATATGACAATATGAAATCTAAAATATATTTTGAGTACTAGCTGCTCGAGTGAGAAGGTGCTTAGGAGAAAAACAGGAAATTAGTGATACATTGTATTTTAGTGTGCAAAAACGGGAGAGTTGACTTTGAATAGTCTCAATCAACACACCTAACTGCCAATTTGAATAATCGCATAGATAAAGTGATCGCACTTTCCAAACATTCATAGCTTTCTTATTAAAAACGAATACATAGTAGACCCGCCAAGATGATTTTTTTTTTTTTTTTTTTTTTTTTTTTTTTTTTTTTTAACTTTGGACGGCATTTTTGGGTAGTGCTCGGCATCCATGCTAAAACTCTTGCAAAAATACTGAGGAATAAGGTATTGGCGGATGCCACGCGCATTTTTGGCTCAAAATTAGAAAGAATGTAAAAAATCACGATTTTTTAATTTTTTGACCTAATATATGATACCTGATTAAGACTTTTCAAGTGATATCAGATTTATTTTGAGTTTGAAGTTATAAACCTTATTTATATGCAATTGAAAGTTGAATATTACACACACATGTATGGCGTAATGAAACATAAAACTGTGATTTACTCAAAATAATAGGTTAGGAAAACTACCAGTATTCAAAGTTTTTTACCCATAGTAAATTTGTCTATTTAAACGCCTTTTCTTGATTGAACATATCATGTATATTGTCATGTCACACAGAGAAAAGAAATTATCCGATAAGGTGATAGGTAACTCATTTTATGTTATCCCAAATGGAATGATGTATTTTTACTGAATGCACATTTTGAATGAAAAAAACAATATTTGAATGTAAAGCTAGATTGTACATGCACACAAGGCATTTATCCCATGTATAATCAGTATAGTCTATGGGCCAAAAACTGAAATGTCCCCATCCCCTTAAAAAATAATCTTAAATGAAGTTTTTTTTTTCTTTTCTTTTAGAAGGGACCATTAAATATCAAAATATGCTTTTTTACCCTACATTAAGTGGTGGGCGTGACCACAAGGGCTATTACCATGGCAAGGGATCAAGAACAATAGAATTTCAGAAAATGTAATGTATTCGCGATTAAGAAAGTACAAAGGCACGTTGTAACATTTTAGAATAATGTATCAGAAGTTTCTCACTTGATTAAAAACCAAATAAGAGTTATAAAAAGTGTCCATCATGTTTGAAAATGGCTGTTGCTGTGGAAACAGTAAGAAAAAATCTCACATTTGAGCAAAAAACCCATGATGCTACCGCAAAAAAAAAAAGAAGAAAATACTAGAAATTTAATTCGTCACTGAAGACGAATTAGGTGGTCTGTCGGCCCATTGGCAAATTGCTTTGTAAGATGTGATTATATTTGTGCAAGATAACCTGATAATAATGACAATGGATGGAGACTTGCGTCAAAGAAAATCGGACGAAGGGTTGTACACAAACTACTTTACATTCAGTTAGACATAACACGCAAAATAAAAAAGTTTATTACATTGTTTGTGATTTTATATGTTATAGTAGTCGAAGCAGATGGTAAAATAAAAGGCAAAAAGAAGATTTTTTTTTTTTTTTTTAATGGTCCCACCGGGGATTGAACCTGGGTCACTTGAATGGGAGGCAAGTGCTTTACCAATGGACCAAAATATTTCCAATAGAGATAACACGTAAACGAACAACGGGATTCTCAAATGACATTTTGTAGTAAAAAATTGGGCATGATCCCGACATTTGATCAAAAAATTTGAGGGGCACGTATGTGAAAGCTTAAAGTCTCAGCTATAACATACTAAAATTTGGAAGAAAATCGAGCAGACATTACAGAGATACTGCTCAAAGAAGACGGGAATGTAGAATCAAGATTTGAGAAAAAGTCATGTCCCAAAGAGAATACACGCAAAATGTGAAAAGTTGACATGCCTCCTTTAATCGCAAAAGTACGCCATGATCCCTTTGTCAAAATGAAATTTGTGTTAACTGACCTTGTAGAGAATTGTCTCAGCTACAAAATATCAAAATTTTGAAGAAAATCGACGAGCTATTACTGAAATATTGTATGAAAGTTTTGCATGAATTCAAATCTAAAACTAACAGGCTTTCAGAATATGTAATAAAATTTGGGGGTACCGCTTCATTCTGACGAGCTATGGCGGATTCTAGATAGGCATGTTTTTACCACTTTTTACATTATATTGCCCATTGACGCGCACACGAATGTGAAAGTTTGACGCGCGCGTGTGGCATTATGGAAGGTCGAGAATGACTGTAAATAGTTGGAAATTGTCAAGAATAGTGTGAGGAATACAAACCATGCGAAAGAACGGCATTTTTACGTTCTGTACGCGCTGTGCGCGCATAACGCGCTCGCGGCCGTGCACGGACGGAAAATTTTGAAATGCTTAAAATGTCCTGAAACGTGCGCGGATTTTGATAACATATTATGTTGACCCTTGACCTGAAGTTCATGTGTGTGAAATATGGTTTATTTTTGATGACTCGTTATGAAGATATGATCGATAATGTGATTTCACAAAATGGCGCCTGGATGACGTCACGATAACCTGATGACCTTGAAAGAGATGCCCGAACTTGACCTTATGTGACCTGATAACTTTAAGAGAATTGAGTGAGCCGATTTTGAGGAATCATGGACACAAAAAAAAAAGGGGGGGAGGACGAAAATAAAGAATAAAGAATAAAGAAAATCTGACGAAATTAAAAGGTGACCTGTCGATACCGACAGACCACCTAATTAATACATTTGTACATGATTATCTTTTCTTTTACAGGACACTAACTTATCATGATTTGTTTAAGCAAAGGGGTGATGGAGGTGACCACTACATGTGTAGGCCGTTACCATGGTAACAAATATATTTATTGCATTTCTAATAAAATAAAGAACTATATTTGTTTTCAACATGAAATCATGGTAAACATCTAATATTTTTTGCCGCCTGTTTGATTATATTCCAAAAAAAATATGTTGCCATGGAAACAGAATGTTAATGAAGATGACATCTTTCAACAAAGAAAGAAATGTAACTAACCAATATAAAATATATAGCAACCAGATTAACAAACACCGTCAGCGATTAGAATTTGCTCGTTGGCTGTGAATGTGACCACTATAGTTGTTACTAAAAAGTGGTAGCTAATACAAAAAGTGGTGATGTCTTTCTATTAGAATTTCTGTTTACTTGATTCAAATCTAGATCGAGAAGATTTGTGTCCCCAATAGAATGGGTGATACCAAAACTTTCGCCTTGAACATGATGACAAGACCTGCTACTTGATTCATTCAAAATTCTTTTTATATATTTATGTATTCAATTATTTATTTATTTGCACTTATTCATACAGGATAAAAGCATAATCAGTAAAAAAGATGTTTTGCATCATGGTCCTGATGTAACAGGAATAAACAATAAGGTATAGCATAAATTGGTAACAATTTTTATATGAAAATACAAGTAATATAGGCACATAATAATAATTAAAAAAAAAACTAGCTTAACAAGTAAAAGCTATGAATATTTCAAAAATAACCAATTGAGTATACTATGTAATGCTAAGCCTATTGTGGAATGTGGACTACATCCATGTACTAACGAGACTACAGGATTAAAAAGAAAACATGACCCGTATTAAATAAATACCCCATACATAGTTCTGGAACTTTGTGGATTGTCCTCTAAAATAAGAACCATAAAAGGTCAGAGTACTTTTGAAATTTATTCTTGAAAGTCTCACAAAGATCATATACATACATATATCGATGGTATTCATTAACGTTAGCTGGCAACTAAATACTGTATAATCACGAATTTAGTGTTGATGTAGAGTGTAGCGACTTAAAATCACGAGTTGGCCACTAATCAATATTGGTCACAGACCAGGGCGGCAAAGCGTCTCGTGTTTGGGGGGGGGGGGGGGGTAAAGTAGACAGCAGCAGAAAAAGAACTTCTGGGGAAAGGGGGCATGCACAAGGGGGCGTTAACAGAAAAGGCACTTTTTAGGGAAAAGGGAAAGGCATAAATGGAACTGTTGAAATGAATACATAGGTTTTAGACAATACGCCCTACATTTTGTAGCCATCTCAGGAAAGATTCAAATAATCCTATTTGTTTCTCGCTTTACATCACAGTGTGCAGTTGAGTGTGAGGGTCTGTGATGGTCTGCACATTCATTTCATTTCCAAGCGAGCATAATATAGCAGGCTGTGACATCCAGTGGTGGGTCCGGGGGGGGGGGGGGGCCTTTTGGCGGAGCTTTGTAGAATTATCCCTGATAGACATCCGGGACTTCGGCCCCCCATTTTGGTGTCAGAGGTCTTTCTTTTTTCTTTATTTTTTTCGCTTATCACTCTTTCACATCGAGAGTTCACCCCCTTTTTTTGAAAAATCCTGGATTCGCCAGTGACATAAGATTCTTATGAAGAGGAAAAAGTCATCCTAGTTGGGTTCAAAGTACAACGTCATCATGAAAGACTGGATAGACCCAGGGGCGTCGCTAGGCTTTTCTGAGTTGGAGGTGGGGGGGGGGGGGGGGTTTCGAGACCACTAACTTACCGACGAACCTGAGTCTGTGTGCCACCGATTACCGATAAAACCTTTTGTGAACGATTTTATTTTTTATTGGGGGAGGGGCAGGTGCAGAAGCAAGCAATAGAATAATTTGTTCTCAACCAGTGACGAGTGTCAAACGTGAGTCTATTTTCATTTAACAAATCTAATTCGAATAAATTTTTTTTCTTGCCGATTTCTATATTAAAGCAACACCTACTATCACTCTTGTTCCACATCAAATGAGTGCAAGCCCATTTTTGATGTTCGATTTTAATAATAATCATATTTAAGGGAATGTTAATTTTTGACTGGGCGAGCGAGCGTAGAGAGCGAGCGGGAAAAAAATAGTAATACTTCTCGTTGAAAAAAAATTCGCAAAAAATAGCATAAACGGAATCTTCTTGGCAAGTGGTGGGGTTGGGAACAATCGTATTTAAGGGAATGTTAATACTGATTAGGCGAGCGAGCGTAGCGAGAGATCAATTTTTTAAACACTTCCCTTTTGATAATAATGTATAGCATAAACGGGATTTTCTTGCTGCGAAGCGGGGCGAGCACAATCGTATTCAGTATGGGAATGTTAATTTTTTTAAGGCGGGCGAGCTATTTTTTGAAAAAATAATGACTGAAAAAATTATCCCCATAAAATGACGATTACCCTGATACCCCCCCCCCCCCAGGATAACTACCCCCTGTTCAATTACCCCAGAACCAAGGGGTAGTTGTCCGGGGGTAATTGTCCTAGGGGCAGTTGTCTGGGGGGGGGGGGTAGTTGTCCTGGGGTAGTTTTCCAGGGGGTAGTTGTACTAGAATCGGTCATTGGAAAAAAATCCTTTACCTCCTGCCTAATAATGAATTCTACCAAGTTTGGGTTAAAATCCGGCCATGCATTTCGGGAAGAAGTTGAAAAAATTGAAAAGATTGGCACGACGGACGACTGAGATGGTGAGTGACCGCAATAGCCCAATTGAACATTTCGGCTCAGGTGAGCTAAAAGGCCAACAATCAGAGGTGAAATGGGCACTTCTTGCATACCATAAGTGATAATCACTAGCTATGAGTATGAGTATGGAAAAGGGAGACTGGAGTATTTATTATTTATTATTTAAAAAACGGGGCAATTATTGCAGTAAGGGAAAAGGGACACCTATTAGATTTTGACAGGGACATTTTGATCAGGGGAAGGAGCTCTTATCAAAAAACGATGGCACTTATTAAAAGGATAAGGGGCACGTTTCATAAGAAATTAACACTTTGGGGGGATCAAAAGGGCACTTAATGGAAAGAAAATGCCATGTATCAGAATGAAAGGGGCAATATTATTGAGGATAAATAGGGCACTCAACAGATGAAAAGGAGCACCTATTAGAGGGAAACGATAACTTTACTGAAAAAAGGAAATAGGGATACTTGTCTATTAATTAAAGTAAAACAGGTAGCTCTCAGAATTAATAGGGGGAATAATAGATGAAGGAGTACTTATCAGCTTATGAGAATGACAAAAATGTTGTTGCAAAGGAAAAGATGCACTTATCGAAGGAAAAGGGGCACGTATCAGATTTGAATAGTGGTTTTTATTAAAAAGGAATTCATATTACCAAAAGGGACATTTTCAGAGGTGAAAAAGGAACATTTACTATAATAAGATAAATTTATATAGTGTATAGCTACTTTTTAAAATTATTCTACTGTGCTGTGATGTAATGTAACAGAACTCTCAACAATTCTACTGAATAAACACACATTATAAAGAAACTATTGGAGGGGAAGGGGTACTTGCAAGAGTAAATGTAGCACCTGTTTGATTTGAATAGGGATGGTAATCCAAGTTAACATGGTTAAGGGTGGCTTTTATCATAGGTGGTAAGGGAGACTTTTATAAGAATGTGGAACTGGCACCAGTTAGAAAGAAAAGGAGACACTTTCCTGAAGTACAAGGGTTCACATTTCCTATTTAAAAGGAGTACTTTGGGGATATTTTAAAAGTGAGAAACTGTTCACCCTCCCCCCCCCCCCCCCCGGACGTACCACTTTTGTATGTCTCCGACTGTCAGATGTACAACATTGGTAAGAACATGGAACAGTTAGCAAAGATTTTTCATCCAAAGGGAAGAGATAGCTAAGTGGTATCGAGATACCCAAACATGGGTGTCGATCCCGGGGGGTGGGGGCTAGGCCTATATATCCCCCCGAAATTTGAGGTGGGGGATGGCCTGTATTATCACCCCCCCCCCCCCCCCCACCCTATTATTTTTGGATAAAATAAGGGAGAATTGTGATACATTAACTTAAAACTAATAATTATCCAAATTCATTATTTAGCAACATTTATTCACACAGAAAACCATTTCCGGATGCTCTAAAATGCAAGTTTTATAGACACATTTTGGAAAAAGTCCCTGGCGTGGGAGACCCCCTTCCACACCCTCCCCTCGCCGGTCATCCCCCAATCATGAACACGGTCGACACCCCTGTTCCCAAGGAAAGTTATAATAAATGACCTTAAATTAAATTCCATGTATACAAATAAGGATTTATTTTGTAATAGATACGATCTATTATAAGATAAAAACCATCTCTGTCTTTCGTTCTCAAAATATAAAATCATACCCCAACAAAGATTAAACTGCTGTCTGCATGGTAAAAAAAAAAAAAAAAATTGCACAGATTTGCACATTCATTGACTTGCATATTGGGATAAATGTACATTACTCCACTAGAGTCCTGGTTGTGTTATTGTGTTTACATCATACAATACACAATATCATACAGAGTATTGTCTTCTCATAACCCTCTTAATACTTAAGTCTGCTCTTCCCAAGAGTATAGAATTCCATTATCTATGTATGGATACATGACAAAAATCATCACTGAATATTGCTGTTTATTTCTCTCACTTTCTGATATGATGTTCCACCTCCCGGAGATTGACCCATTGCATTCATATGACTTTATATTTTTTGAAAGGAAAATTCTGTGTTTGTGGACCGCACAGTGAATTTATAATGAACCATAATGATACATATAAATGTTATAATGAATCATTTTCCAGTTATAGTTAATAATAACTTATATTATAAAAATGAAATAAAGTTTGGCTTTTGCACGACAAATGAAAAGAAACGCCCTAATATCAAATAATTTTTTAACCTCTGATTTAGTATGCAATATCGCAAATTGTGACTTACATTTTTGGGTAAATGTGATTCAGCATTATTTAAATAATTATAAGTATAATGTTAAACACTGATGATTAATCTTTGAATAATTTTGCAGAATGAGTATAATCATTTCATTTGTAGACTTTAATTGATTATTTATTCTATTTTTTTTTTAACTTGATGTATTAGTGCACTGTGATAGTACTTTGTTGCTCTGCTAATAAGCTCCACATTAGCATCAACCTGCATGTATATTAAAAGAGAAGGTTTTTAATCATCCATAATAAAGTTCTGTGTCTCTGACAGTAAAGGCCCGATCAGACTTCACCGATTTTCACCACAATAAAATAGTTAGACACTGCCAGGGGCAGATTTGGGACCGCAATTCGGTTATAGGGAACTGCTATGTGACCGGCCAATTGATCCTATAACGTACATGTAGGCAAGTTTTCTTACATATTCACTATTATGATTTTGAAAGATTATCAATACCTTGGCGAGACCGACTTCCGAGTGGTCGACCAAATGATGAAAGCCATGAAAACATAATTGTGATGGGGTGGGCGCTAAAGTCTGTACAGCTAAAAATCCGCTTTACAGTTTTTTAAAGTTTGTGAGCGAGCAAAAAATTTGACACTGTTTAGTCAAAACACTTCTGTCTAATATCTAGAAAGATTTGAATTGTAAGCTCAGATTATATAGATGTATATTAAGAATCTGACATATGCTTGCATTTTGTTCAGGTAGGAATGTGTGGTAATTTTCAAATTCCCATAGTTTCGTGATGTGTAACTCATTATTAACCATGACAACGTCCATGAGGAACACATCCACAACTAACTTGAAAGGCCAAGACCACCGCAAAAATTGAGTTGAATCAATAAAGTAAAATTAAACTAAAAAAGGTAAAAAATTCATCAAAATCGGATAAAAAACGAGACGTTTATGTCATTTTAATGTTTTGCATTGTTTCATGAAACAGTGATATGCATAATATGGGCTGTAGGCAAATTATTGAGCCGATGATGTCATGAGCTCACTTTTCTTTTTGTATTTTTTATATGAAATTTCAAATATTTCAACTTTCTTTTCCAAGAATGTAAAACAAAGTTTGACTCCTCATAGAGTGTGTACGATCATCATTATTATAACTTATTGTGATACAATGAAGAGAATCTTTATAAACATCTATGAAAAAAATGAAATATTTGAAATTCATATAATAAAATTCAAAAGGAAAAGTGAGTTTTTGACATACTCAGATCACTAATTTGCATGCAGCCCATGCTATGCATATCGCTGTTTCACGAAACAATGAAAGACTTCAAAATGCTGTAAATTTCTTATTTCTATTCGATTTTGAGATTTCTTTTTACTGTTTTATTCAATTTTACTTTATTGATTCAACTCAACTCATTATTTGGGTAGACTTGGCCTTTAAGGCAAACAAGCTGATTCTGATAGCTTAGGGGAAAAATAATATATGATTCTTTTGATATTGTACAAATTCTGTTTGTTTAACATTTATTTTGTATTGGTAGGTCACATTTCTTTGTTTGGTTGAAAGATTTCATCTTCATTAACATTCTGTTTCCATGGTAACAGCTTTTTTTATAAATCAAATTTAGCTCTACTCCAATCAACTAAGATTTTGAATATAATCAAACAGGCGGCAAAAAATATTAAATTATTTTATATCATTTCATGTTGAAAACAAGCATTGTATTTTGTTAGAAATACAACATTTTGTTAGAAATACAACACAATAAATATATTTGTTACCATGGTAACAGCCTACACATGTAGTGTTCACATTCACCACCCCTTTACTAAAATGATTTATGATAAGTGAGTGTCCTGTAAAAGAGAAAATAATAATGGTCAATATTAATAATTACTCATTTTTTTCGGTAGCATCATGGGTTTTTTTTTTGCTCAAATGTGAGTTTTTTTTCTTACGGTTTCCATAGCAACAGCCTTTTTAAAACATGATGGACACTTTTTATAACTCTTATTTGGGTTTCAATCAAGTGAGAAACTTTTGATACATTATTTTAAAATGTTACAACTTGTTTTTGTACTTTCTTAATCACGTACACATTATACATTCTCTGAAATTCTATTGTTCTTGATCCGTTGCCATGGTAATAGCCCTTGTGGTCACGCCCACCTCTTAATTTAGGGTAAAGAAGCATATTTCGATAGTTAATGGTTCCAGAAAAAAACAACAACAAAACAACTTCATTTAAGATTATTTTTTAAGGGGGTTGGGACATTTAAGTTTTCGGCCCATAGACTATACTGATAATACATGGGATAAACGCTTATGTACATCTACACTCTAGATTTACATTCAAACATTGTTTTTTCATTCAAAATGCGCATACAGTAAAAATACATTATTCCATTTGGGATAACATAAAATGAGTTATCTATAACCTTATCGGATAACTTCTTTTCAGTGTATGACATGGCAATATACATGATATGTTCAATCAAGAAAAAGCGTTTAAATGGACAAATTTATGTTGGGTAAAAAACTCTGAAATATTGGTAGTTTTCACAAACTATTATTTTGAGTAAATCACAGTTTTATGTTTCATTACGCCATACATGTGTGTGTAATACCCAATTTTCAATTGCATATTAATCAGGTTTATAACTTCAAACTCAAAATAAATCTGATATTACTTGAAAAGTCTTTTTTTTTAAATTCTTTCAAAACGAAGTTACGGCCCATGTGAACGGAATAAACTTTAAGTTTCGCAGGCTTGTGGTTTAGGATGACCTTGCTGTTCAGGTCAAATTTCCGGGTTATACCCTTCCCGCGAATTATGAACACATGCAGGATCTGTATGTGTACAGTACACACAATCGGTAGTATCTATTTCCTGGGTTAACCACGACGTTCGCTCGGCTAGTAGTTTCAGATTGTTGTTTAGGCTCATGTGAACCCTCGCTGCGCTTAGGGAGTCGTGGTTTCGTTAACTTAAAGTTTCGCTAACTTAAAGTTTCGAAACCACAAGTCCCGTATGAACGTAGCTAATATCCAAAGTCCTTTGGAAGCGCATAGAGACGTTATATCATAATCTAATATGTGCTATACAGCAACGGAATATTATTATCATATGAGTATATATTGCCACTATTTTGAAGGAACTTTATGCGACAGAACATTGGCTACACTATATAGCCTTCATAAACGATGTGGTTAAGGCCGAAAAAAAATACTTCAAGTCTAACATGTATTGGGAAAAAATTCTGAAATTTCGAAATGCACTAATGCAATTTTTATAACTGCGAATTTAACATAAAGAAATGATACTGCTTTACACTAAAGGGGTTAAATCTGTCAATGATATGTTGAAGTTAGAACTGTAAGTCTGAAAATATGACTTTTGTTATAACTCATCGACAGAAATTTGTAAAATAAGACACTGTTCACATTGAACTGGTTTAGAGGGGGTTTCCCATCCCAAGAAAATAAACCAATATTGGCACTAAAATGGTGAATGAAAGTACACATCTTTGGTTTGCATGTTGCAGCTAGCTGCGGCTGCCATTCCATCCATCTTTCAAACCTCAGGATCGGAAATCATAGATTACACGAGGGAGCGAAAGTATTGTGGTATTGCTGGTGCAACGCAGATTAATCATGCTATTGGCCTAGTTCTAAATACACCAGTGATATACCTTAAATTAAATCTACACTTTGCGACTTTACAACTGGCCAAATTCAGCTTGATACCAGCCTTTGAGTGTCATTTTGAAAAATTTAGTTCTTTTACGACTTTGTTACAATATACAAGAAATCATACAAAGGTGCACATATTTCAGTACAAGATTTTTCCCGGCATCTCAGATATGTTTGAGTTTCAAACATATTGGGAAAAAAATTAAGAAACACACAAAAAATGACAAGAAAAAAAGATAATTATAAAATAAAATGAAATAAATAATCTCCTTGACGCTGCAGCACAGATCCCTTTTTTGTTGTTGCAAGAACTTAGGTACTTACATTAATCACCACTTCGAGTATTAATTTCAACTGAATATACGACACACCTTGGTCAGACTTTAAGTTGAACCTGTTTCTCTGATTGTAATGTAACAATAAAAAAAATTGTAATCGTACCGGAAAGAAATATATTACATGTAAAAGTAAGTAATACAACAGACTGTTTCTTCTTCTAAATTGCTACTTAGGGGCGTATGCCAATGAAAAACATATCATATTTAATCCCTGAATAATAATGATCCTTGATAAAGACTTCATCGCATAAGGAAATGACCTATTGCCCACTCAAACCGATTATCCATAAATCATTTTTTTTCCAGTAGCACAGGACAATTCAAGTTTCCTTGAGTGAAAGCGGAAAAATTGTGGAAGTTTTAAAATCCACAATTTTCAGGGTTTTTTTCCCCGGAAAGAATGTGGATGCCCTAACATCCACATTTTTTTCAGCTTTCACTCAAGGAATCGATTTAAATATCATTAGAAAGATAAATAAGACAAATAATATGAAAGTTGAAGTTTCTCGAAGGTTCCGACGAAATAACGATTATTATTACAGCACGTAAACGATTGGCGAATGGCTTATTGTTTTGAATCTACTTATCCTCAATTGGTTATGTACTTAAGCTCCCAAAATCCATTTAAAACAAAATCCATTCATTTTCCACTTATTTTTCATTTCCTTCCCTAAAGATATGTTTGTTTCATAATATTTTTTTTTTACTTTTTCAGTACAAAAGGAAAGAATAAGAAGTGGAAGAAGATCCTCCTTGATATATTTTCTCATCATGAAAATGATATGACGCACTATATACAAAATAAAAGGGACACGAATTATTATTCTAAATAATTCCTTAAAATTTATTACATTAAATCAGTCTTTTACAGGTGTGAACAAAACGTGATTTTGATTGGATTTTTTTCAGACGTAATCTAACATGTATATCGTATGAAAAGTAGGTGCTGTAGAAATGTGTATTATTATGATAACTTTAACTACGTTTTAACCTTACACTGTCTGCTTCTGATATTCGCAAACACATTTTTGACTTACGAATATATGCTCTATTATAATCTATATTTACTACAAAATCCAATTATATTCTGCATTTTACCAAAAATGAGACATTTCTGTAAGTCTGATTAAATAATTGTGTGCAAAATGTATATACACGTACATGTTTATTCTAGGTGTTAAATAACTGTGGACACTTTTCATCGTTAATAACTCAAATATCACACCACGTATCAGACTGAGGTTTTTACATTGTAAAGTTGAAGGATGTAAAATTTATCGGGGACAAGTTTCATGACATATCCCTGAATACTTTTCTTTAAATATCGCTCTGAATATCTAATTCGATTTTTCACTTTTTGAAAAATTAAGGCCACAAAATCTGTGTGTATCAGAAATTAATTCAGAGCACAACAATTGCTATTGTGTGTTGCATCTGAAATTCCAGAACACCTTTTGGTGAAGAGCGTGGAGAGTGTACGCATCACGTAATACCTGTCCGTCGTAAAAGTAAAGTCCATTCATGCCCATTGTCATTTAAATAGCCAAGAGTCATGAAGCATTAATGACATTGGACAGCAAAAGGTTGGCAGAAATGACAGGTTTAACACACAATGGCAGTTGTTGTCTTCTGAATTAATTACTGATACGCACAGATTTTGTGGTCTTGGTTTTTCGAAAGGTGAAAAATATAATTAAATATTCAGAGAAATGTCATAAAACTTGCACCCGAAAAAATTTTCATCCCTAGACTTTACAATGTAAAAACCTCAGTTTGATACGAGGTATAATTTTCGAGCTATTAACAATCGAAATTGTCAACGGTTTTTTAACATCTAGTACTTGGTAATTACATTTGTTTTGAGCTACGTGCTAGTAGTATCACAATTTTCATTTTGAACTTCAGAAAACTACGTCATTCTTAAAAAAAAAATAGTGAACTCA
>CM046833.1:33416246-33421732 GCA_025618425.1 Heliocidaris tuberculata
GTCAATTTTAACACCTTTTTTCATTTAGTTTCATCAGCATTATCATCAATTTCGTCCGGAGAATCCTGGAGCGTGCAAATCTCACAGTTAATTTAGTCATTTGTCATTCAAGTTACTCTCTAAATGTAAAAGAGTGAAAAGCACTCAAAGGAGATTTAAAAATCCACTCTCACAAGGAGTTAAATGAGGGACAACTCTTTTTCGAGCGCAAAAAGAGTGGTCACTATTTCACTCAGGAAAGAGTGAAACATCAATCCTTTTTAAAGAGTGAAAAATTTATCACTCATGTGGACAGAGTGGAGATAATTCACTACTTTGTGAGTGAAATCATCAACTCGGTCTCAAGAGTTATTGTGACGGGCACGGTTAGCCACGCCGGCTAACACGGCTATCTTCTCAGGATGCCCCCGTGCCTGGTCAAAATGTATGACCACTGCTGATTACTGGATTTATCGGCACTCGACAACCACCAACCGTCAGTTACTTTAGTGCTTTACCACTCAATTTGGAGTGAAAGTTCCTTCACTCTTAATGTCGAGCGGCAAATTTACTCCTTTACATTTAGAGAGTAGTCAGTGGTCAATCAACTTCAGTAGTTACTTGTCCATTCATTTTCATCAGATTTCATTTGAATTCGACTCAGATCACCTGACGATCCGCGGAATGCAGAATGTAATGATAAAATTCGTCTTTGTGCAATCAATTTCGAAAGAGTTTCAATCAAGTTCGAATGACGCTTGGATGCAATTGATTGCAAAATCATGAAATTGATTCGTTCAATCGTGCGTTGGCAGCCGGGGATGACGAAATTATTTGGACAAAGTTCGAAAATGAATGACCAAAGACGAAATTGACCGTGAGGAGATGTGCAAGATCACGAAGTTTCGGGACGAAATTTAATGAAAAAAAGAAGAAATATATTGAAAAAAAGTGTTAAAATGAACAGGAAAACTATTCTCTCTCTTAAATCATAATAGCGTCGGTGAACAACAATATCAAACTTGGTTGCACGCCACCTGTGTTCGGACAGAGTCTAGGTCTAGAAGATGGTCGTATATTAGACAACAGTATCACTGCTTCGTCTATCTGGAGTGAGTCTCATGAAGCTTTCCATGGAAGACTGAACTATCGAGATACGCTGTATGACTGATTCATGGGTTGCCCTTGATGAGGATACGGCGAAATGGATCAAGGTGATACATTTTTTTATGTAGTTATATCTTCATAATGCGATTTGTTTAGAAGTGGTTATAATAATAACCTACGTCGCAGTTTCCGACTGTGTGGACAGAATAAACTTTAAGTTTCGCAAGCTTGTAGTTAACGATGACCTCTCCTAAACTTCGCACGAATTATGAACACAGGATGTGTATTTACTATCTACTTTCGGTGTTAACAACGACGATCACTCGGTTTGTAGTTTCAGAACAACGAGCATCGTAATTGTTTCATGTTCGTGTGAACCCTCGCTGTGGTTAGTGAGTCGTTGTTTCGTTAACTTAAAGTTTCGCTGGCTTGAAATTTCGAAACCACAAGTCATGAACGTAGCTTTACTCTGGTCAGACCTAAACGATAACGATAACAATATTTTTAATTTAAGGTACCCGAAAGCTTGCCAGATGTTTGCCCGGTATAACAAATGTCAGATTTCATTAACTGACATGCTACCATGCATGTACACGTCCTAAAAGAGAAGGGTGAGTTCTGGTAAAGGTGACAAATAATTTGTGAATTTTCTCATTATTTCATGTTAATTGAAGGAATATCACAGAAGCAATGTCCCTTGAAAAGGAAAGGTCTTAAAATGCCCTTATATTCAAAATGTGATGAGAACAGCTGAAATGTTAGGATCAATCTTTAATGCCATAATTATATATGTACGTGACTTTTAGCAAGATTGAGTCCATTTTTAAAATCATTTTTATGATTACAAAACCTCACAGTTTACACCAATTATTATGTACTACATAATCAATCTTTCAAAACTGATTCCAGACAGTTTCTTTCGTAATATAATCGATGTAATGGCTAGAAGTCGAGTTTATCTTCAATAAAGAAAAAACAAATCTCGTTATAATAGTTATAATTGTTATCGCTCAGGGCCCCGTTTCATAAAACTTGTTATCAATAAAAAGTTACAATAATTGTTATAAGCTACTGAAATCCTTGAAATCTGATTGGCTGAGAGCAAATAAAAATGGGGCAATTGCTATTGATAACAAGTTTAATGAAACGGGGCCCAGGTCTGACCAGCCCTTTAATTCAGAGGAGTGGAAGTCGACTCTTTTCGGAGTCATATTAATGATCACTTCGTGTTATAGAGTTGAATACACTCCAAGATTTTATCTTAAAATACTCCAAAGTAATGGTTAGAATCACTCTTTTGAGAATGGGTTCCACTAGTTTTGAATGTGGAGCTCTACTCCAAAAAGGAATAATTCCTTTATATGACTCCTAAACGAGTGAATTTCCACTCTTGTCCATTAGAGAGTAGAACATTAACAATGTATACGGTGAGCATGATGAGGTCGAATTTGCAAATCACAGATTAATTGCTCAAATGCTTCATAATTTGTTAAAATGTTTAAACTTGCAAAAGAAATAAAAGATAAAAAGAATAGTTGCTAACTATTACTAGTATGGGCTTGTATATAATTCTGCGAAAGAAAATTTGTTGAAAGAAATAAAAGATAAAAACGATGAGTGATACAAATTTTATATGCAAAAGAAAAATTCATTTAATTCTGATTTTGAAAAAAAGTTGAGTTCTGATCAAGCGATTACATTGTAAAAGAAACTGCCTGGAAGCAGTTGGAAAAGATTATTATGTAGTAAGAATTGGTGTAAACTGTGAAGTTTTGAAATCATCATTTGACTCACTCTTGCTGAAATGGGTATTATGGGACTACACTTTCATTTCGCATGAAAGTTTGGTCAAAAAGATGTCAGCTATTTCTCGTCATGTTTCGAATATGAAGACATTTTAAGAGCAATCCTTTTAAGTGGACATTATTTTGTTCAATGACATTCTTCTAAACTGACATAAAAAGTATGAGAAAACTCACAATTATGTTTTTTACCTTTACAAGAACTCGACCTTCTCTTTAAATTATGATGCAGGTGGACCTAGGCGAGGCCTTCTCTGTTACTGCATGGGATCATTTCTCAAGGTCGAGATGACCTGGATCAGTGGGTATCTTCTCTTTATATCTCGTACTCGATGGACGACCAAACTTGGACTTTTGCACTGGAACAGAAATGTGGCTTGCGCAAAGTGGGTATATTCAATTTCATTTTAGCTCAATAACTATAATTTGTTCATGCTTAGACGGTCCTATGTTCCCGCACTTTTCACAAATACGCAGGGAGACATTAAGGTGTCCCCCTCCTCTGGATCGTCGCTTTTGATCAATTATATTTGTAATTTGGGGGCATTTCAAGAGTAATGTTTTTAATGAATATGGTTTTCTTTCCCGCTTGAGAATGTTGAGAATGCATGGGAATGGTAACAAATCATGTTTGGCAGGTGTAAAACTGACTTCCTTGTGAATTACTCGCTTAAGTGGAAATCCACTAGTTTTATGCGTCATATAAACAGTGGCGTATCTATGGATTATGGCGCCCGGGGCAAATAAAGAAGTTGCGCCGCCCCCCCCCCCCCCCCCTCCCCCGTGCCCAAACCTATCTACGTTATTGTACAAAAGAGGGAGCAAAGCGACCGAGCGGTAATTTTTTTTTTTTCATTTTTAACCCTAAAAATCACAATTTCAGTTCCGCATTTTACCCAGGAAATTTTGCAACTGACCACTACAACTATGCGGTAGAGAAGTTCGAATTTTGTACATTGATGAACGGTTTTCTATTCACTCCCTTCTAAAATTGTGAGCGAAGTAAGAGAAAACCCTTGAGAAATACTCGAATTTAGCAAATCGACTGAAAGTTGAGATTTCTTTTAAATGTTGAACCTCTGCAAATGCTGTTTTATGCATTTTATCCTATATTGGAGGCGCAAAACAAATGGAACTTATTATGATAGCGAGCAAAACAACTAAAAATTACATCTTTATTTGTGAAATTCTTTTGAGCGCTTTAAAAAAGCTATTTAAGAACTGTATACTGGGGGCGCAAAATTACGAGATTCTGAAACAATAATTATGCGAGGGAGCAAAGCGACCGAGCATTAGAAAATTTTCGCACTTCAGACCCTCAAAAACTGTATTTCTAACGCATTTACCCTACCGATTGGGGGAGGGGGACGCATAAACCTTAAGGATTATGGTTTGTCTTTATTTTCTCTCCTTTCTTTTTTTTTTTTTTTTTTTTTTTTTTTTTGCTTTCTCTCTTTTGCGTTTTTGCGCCCCCTCCAAGTGCCGGGGAACGTACGTGCCCCCCCCCCCCCAGATACGTCACTGCATATAAGGGATCACTTCCTTTGGAGTTGAATCCTCTCCAATCCTGAGTGGAATCCGTTCTAAAGTCTTTCTCTTTAGAGAGTAAGTTTCAGCATGGATTCCTTTCTAAACGAAGTGATCCGTAATATGACCCCCCAAAAGCGGATTTCCCTCCTGTACATTTAGAGGGTATGGTCCACCTATATATGAGGGTAATTGTTATATATATTTTCCTTTTCACTATGTTGCAGACATATGCAGCAAGCTTCGATCGACATACGCACGTGGTCAATCTGTTTCCTGAGCCGGTTACAGCACGCTACGTCAGAGTTCATGTTTTGACATACGTCTATGAGGCTGCTTTGAGATTTGAGATCCTAGGCATCGTCGATTAAAAAAGTCTGGAGATTTTGCTGTTATTCAATTCAATTCAATAATGGTTTATTAATGCAATCAAAAACATGCTTTGTGCACAATGTTCTATAAAAAGCTGCCGTAGCTGGATTATTCATGTTTTATGTTATAAATTGAAACAATAGGTAAAGTTCTACCAATATGCGTACATTTTAAAAACAAACATGTGTATACTAAGAAGGGCAGATAAAAATAGCATCTGAGATCAGGGGCGGCGCCAGGGTATTTTATTAGGAGGGGCAAGACGACCTAAAGATGACGTCATATTTTTTCTCCATTAAATAACAGGGGTAATATAGAGTTATATGTTTAAGACCTCTCTTTTTAATACTCCTCTTTCTTCTTTCTTCCATTTTCTTCCCTTTTCTTCCTCCTTTTCTTCTTTTTTCTTTTTTTTTCTTTTTTCACTACTTGAAAAATCATAGGGGGGCGGTCGCCCCCTCTGCCCCCCCCCCTGTAGCGCCGCCCCTGTCTGAAATGCATTGGTCATTCGATAAAAAGTTTTAAAAATTGCAAAATGATCTGCTAAAAACAGATAGACAGTATACACGAGGAGAAGACTAGGAGTCTAGAACTATGTCAGGAAATATAGCATTAATCTTTATGGTACAAAAATTTGGTACAAATAACAACAACAAAGCTCTTGACTCTCATTATGAGAGGTCCTAGGTTCGATCCTTG
>CM046833.1:34058943-34243738 GCA_025618425.1 Heliocidaris tuberculata
ATACATTTCGTATGTCTACACTTTCAGAAAATATTAGACACAAAATATATAAAATCAAATTCACCATCTAAAAACATAGTTTATATGTATACCAGGTGTACACTTTCGTAAACTTTTGAATACAAATTACGATTCCCTCAATAATTCCATTCTTGATTTCAAAAGTAAAACAGTCTACCTTTCTGAAAGTAGAGGTGGGCTCGAGACGACTCGTGATCCAGTCCCTGGGCCATTCTGCAGTAAATCGCCAGCAACTTCATAGATTACTGCTTCGAAATCCTCTTCATTCTGGACTGGTCGTCGAAACTTGATATCTTTATCTTTGATAAATTTCGACATCGACATGATTGATTATGCGTAATGCTGCTCCAATGAATGTCGTTTCTATGTGAGGAAGGAGGAAGAAGAGATAAAACAAAATGTATTAGACCTCTACTAGTGATTTTTAAAGTTTATATAATTGCTTTTTTATGAGTAAAAGGCCAATTAAAAATTCACCATGATGACCAAAGTGGAGGGTCCCCATCCTCCGGTCAAACCAAAATGTAAAGGTAGGGGGGGGGGGGAGAACGTACTGTGGATGGCAGCCTGTAATTGGAAATCCAAATAGTTTATGCAGCTACATGGATGCAAATAAATAATACCTGTTACAATCCAGGGGGGGGGGGGTTAGGGGGACGTGTCCCCCTCACCTTTTTGAAGATAAGCAAATGTCCACCCCCACCTTTCTGAATAACCCCCTTTTTTTTTTGCTTGACAGAGAATTTTGGAGGTGAACGTTCCCCCCCCCCCCCCCCCCCCCCCCACCTTGTTGATTTTTTTTTTTTTTTTTTTTTTTTTTTTTGCTGTCAGAGAATGTCCCCCCCCCCCCCCCCGGAATTTCAAAATGGATTTGCGCCACTGCTATCAGGATGATATATTTTAAACAGAATAACATTACCTTCATAATTTCTTTACCTTTAATATACCCGAGATTCTGGAAGAATGCTTCCATACGCTAGTCTGCAAGCACAGCTAATTTGACACTTTATCAGAAAATCATTGCGTCTTGAGAGAAGCCTAGGCCAGCTACCTACTGGCCGTGTCAGGAGCAGCTATAGTACATGGCCTAAGGTAGTCTTATAGTGCAGACACTCTTTTACGACCGACCAGAGTGGAGCAGCTACAGTACATGGCCTATGGTAGTCTTATAATGCAGACACTCTTTAACGACTGACCGGGGTTTGTGCCTGCGAACTATCCATACGCGGGGGACTGTGAGAGATAATCCCCCAGAATCATATGAACACTCTCGTTGTCGGTAATTTCTTAGAGAAAAATAGTATAGATAAATGTAGATAAAATTTAGTAGTTATATACTTACAGAATTAATACTGCTGTGCAACTCTATGTTCCTGATGTACAAAAGTAAGATGAAATAATCATACAAATAACTGTTTAATTCGCCTGCTGTGTGTAACTGTTTTGCAAGGTCACTGTAGTGATGAATGTTGATCAGCATACACTAAGCAAGGAGGTACTAGGCTTGCACTGACATAGTTTGTGTGTTGCCTGTATCAGTGACAAATCTCTTAATAATTGACGGCTTAGGACAGGCTGCGATAATGCTATAAGATATCTCGCTCTCTATGTTATGAACACAAACACTATACACATACAATATCCATTGGGGCATTCCAAGTGGGAATTCCCAGAGACCGATTGCGACAAAGCTCGAGTGTAGTCTGCAGGCACAAAACGTTGTCATTCATAATGTGAAATAGACGGTCTGAACTAAGAGACTGTGGAGACACAGTCCATGGGCAATCGAAAGGCCCCTTACTGAATACTACTGCAATTGCTCCTTGACACAACCGGAGGCTGGCAAAGTTAGGGTTGGGTACAGGACCTTATGGAATTGTGTTGTAAGTGTCAACATAGAGTCTGAGCCTGCAGACTAACTCAAGGGCTCTGGAAATCGCGTGTGTGACGTCATGGTTATATATAAACCAGCCAGGTAGTTCCCGAAGGTGGCGTCAGAAACGTGAGAAAGACAATAACAATAACCAAGGAGCTTTGAAGAGCTGGAGTCACAAATCAATTCAAGCAGCTGCCCCTTTCTAAGGATGCACAAGAAAATCTACAGGTGCACTGTTACCTTTGATCTCCGATGTTCGATGCCGCTAACTTCATGGGAAAGCTGAGTAGTGATTTTTGTCACGAATTTAACATTGAAAATTTTTCACTTTTTATTTCAATAAACAAAATGAAAACTTAGCATATGATAAAATATGAATACAAAAGCCTAATTGTGTCCAGAAATTTGGCTATATTGTATGATAGCAGTTGCAATTTTTGAAAAAAAAAGGACAAATTTGACAATCCTAATATTCGCAATTTGACCCTCTTCCGATTACTTCCGGGAGGGGGGGGGGAGGGGGGGGGGGGCACTCGACCCAAAAAGTGATGGGTGTGTGCCTCCGGCAAGACAAAAAAAGGGGGCTTCGGAAAGAGCGTATCATGAAAAGGATGGTCTTCGGAACTACTAACATTTTTGAAAACGGGGCTCTTTGAAAGTGGATTATTATATAAATATGATGCTACGGAAGTGGGCATCGTTTCACCAAACCATCATAAGTACATAAGTACAAGTTCGCCGACATCCCATTGAAACGCATGTTAATTTTGATACACGCGTTTCAATGGGAACTTAATTGTACTTATGACCGTTTGATGAAACGCTACTCTGGTTCCCACACACGCTCCCAATCGCTAAATACGCTGTGTGTCATGTCAAGTCTATGTGACCAGGCACCACAAAACCACCCAAAAAGTCGCATTGTGTGATTTTCAGTTAGAGATCAATCAATGTATTTTGGATTGGCATGGTCAAATTTCAGTTTTGGGTATTTCCCGAAAGAGTATACTTGTTTCTAAGTAATCTAAAAATTTGGAGGCGCCAAACAATCTAAAAGTGGTAATTGTTCAGTTTTTTATTGAGAACGTATGTGTGTCTTCTCTGGATTTTGTTGTATTACCTTTCTTTTTTACGACCCTGAATACTTGTCTCAATTTGATCTCCCATAACTTTTAAACAGAGTAAGTTCTTGCATTGATACTTGTGCACTATGATGAACAGGATATGCCTAATTAGTATGCTAGGTTTTAGGACAATCTGATAATCCCTTCATAGAAATTTTTATTGAGTTCTAATCCATCTTTTGTCACCTTAGCACAACACCTTGCAAGTCAGTGTGCTTCAATAGACTGCAAACTTTAAACCCTTATTTCTCAGAAGTAACATTCTGAGGGACTGTCCATTTTACTCTTTGTACAGTGAGTTAGGAACATCCAATGCTAAGGAGTTATATATCATTTTAAAGCTGAGAATCTCCTCTTTCAGAATCAGACCTTAACTAAAAATTCATATCTGGCGACTTTTTGGTGGTTTTGTGGTGCCTGGTCACCTGTGGTGTCTTCGAAACGGGCCGGCCAACCAGAACGGCCGGAACGACGGAATGAAAAAAAAAAAAAAAAGGCGGTGCTTTGGAACGGTTTTCTCTCTTCTTTTTCTCAACAAGAAAAAATGGTACTTGTGCTTTGGAACGGAAATTTGAGTGTTAACATGGGGGGGGGGGGGGGGGGGGGTCTTCTGGGCGGCACATACCCACCGTAGACTATACTGAGTGCCCTCCCAGAGGAGGGCAAGTGTGAGAGCGTAAACGAGTGTTAAAATAGTCGACTTCAACATGGCTGGCGAATCACAGACGGACATGAGACCCATCATTCTGTTCTTATGGACCTTCTTGTCACTTTCTGCCAAAACCGCGTAAATAATTACGTTCAAATTTAATTTATATGCAGCGCCCTCTTAAGACTGATAAAATGAATGGCTGTTCTATTGCGATTATGTGAATTTTTCATGCCACTAAACGGTAAACGGTAAACGGATCATAAAAAGGGAAACCACTAGTTTAATGATATGTTTACATTTGTTGATGACATGTTTTGACATTAGTGGTCAAGGATCTTTCAATGTCAGAGTGTGTATTCCCAAATAAGAAAAGGCTGTAGTTATCAGGAAGGTTCTTTCTGTATCAGGCAGGTTCTTTCAGATAAGGCAGCTGCTGTAATTGTACATGCATTAATAACATCATGTTTAGATGGTGGAAATTATTTGCTCTTTGGTATAACTCAACATCAGTTAAAGAAATTACAACATGCTCAGAATTCTGCTGCACGTATTCTATCGAGAGGTGGAAAGTTTGACCACATAACCCCTACACTTTTATCGCACTGCACTGGCTTCCTGTAAAACAGAGAATCAAATACAAAATTATTTTGTTAACATGGAAGATAATGCACGGATCTGCCCCTGTCTACATTTCAGACTTGCTGACCCCTTATAATCCTCGAACACGCTCTCTTCTAGGTGATCGATCATTTACTGCTTGTGCATCGAGGTTGTGGAACGGTCTTCCTCAAATTCTTCGCTCCTGTGACCAGCTATCCACTTTCAGAACTCAATTCAAGACATACCTATTTCAGATTGCTTACAACTAGTCACATATTCTCGTCTTTCCCAGTCAGAATCATGAACAGACATTTTGTAGTTTTTCAGTCTCAACAGCGCCTTTGATTAGGCAACTAGATATTGGCGCTTTATAAATACCCTGATTGGATTGGACTGGAATATTTTAGGGATTTTTATAATTAGGAAAACCTCACACGTCCACACAAACAAACACATACACAGTACATCTCATAATAACAGATCTTGCATTTTAACAGCTGATCTTACATAGATGCATTAAGGAAACAATGATTGTTTTTACATTTTGGGCTTGACGTGTGTTATGACATATTTTGTGGTAAAAATTGAATTTTCGCTTTTGTAAGCCAATGTTTTTTGTTGTTGTTTTGTTTAAAAATATTTGTGGTTATTTTTACAGTTGTTGTCGAACATGTTAGGGACTTTTATGGTTATTTTGACATTTACAGGTGCAGTGTTTTGTTTTGTTTTGATTTTGTTTTGATTTTTTTGATTTTTTTGATTTTTTTTTTTTTTTTTTTTTTTTTTTGGGGGGGGGGTATCCTTGCATGTGTCAGCCCTACAAGGGACAGGATAGGCAAATTACTAATGCCCCACAAGTTGGTGCCATCCAGTGTACTTAAAAAAAAAACTCTCTGCAATATTGTGTTTCATTTTCTTCATAGGAAGGCTTTGAATTCCTTGTTTAAAGCTCACAGACAGTCTTGGTAGCAAAAAAAATACTGGCAAGAAACTTATCTAACATAGTCACATACTATTCTCCTTTTATCATAAGACACATGTACGAGATTATTTAACATTCCATTCACGATTTCGAACAATTTTTAGTGTAAATATCTGTAAGAAACGCTTGGTAACGGCTTTTCACTGCCTCACGCTAAGGCCATATCCACCCGAAGGTTCCCCGCACAATAAACCCAGCGCTTCGCACTGTGTGTAGCGTATTCAACACACAGCAATCCCTATGTGCGTAATGTGTGTGGCCGTTGTTTGAATTTACATCCCCTCTTTTGGGGGCCAGGGATTTTTATTACTTTTCACCTCTCATTCGATAAATATTTCACTTGAGGAGGAAAAAACTTCACAGCATCTTAGTTATGTTAGTACCCTGCTATTTATTAAGTAAAATCAAAGAAATCTCACGAAAAGTTTTTGAGAGCTTCCCAAAACTATCTGTTACCTTTAAAGTTTGTTTGTTTAAAGTTAATTTGTTCACTTTTACATCAAAACAATTTAGATTTTACAAGCATAATTGTCATTTTCAAAACGTACGGGTAAATAGCTCAAATCAGTTACAATGTAGTGTAAAATGATTGATTGATTGACTGATTTTATTTTTGATGCATCAAAAATTAAATAACATATCAACAAAATAATGAAACAGTCATCGCATGGGAAGGGGTTAGTCATAAGTCATAAGCCTTTATAGGATTGAAAGTAACGCCCCTCAAGAAATGAGATTATATATATATATATATATATATATATATATATATATATATATATATATATATATATAAACGATTTTTAAATGGGGTTCACAAAGGTAAAGAGCATGTCATGATTATACTCATTATACTCATCAACTGTCAGTGGTACATCGAGATAAATAAAGTACAATGAAATAAAATTATACATAGTAAATTCTACTGTATTGCAAATACAATAAGAAGCGTAATGGGAGGGGGACAGAGACGAGACGAAAGTATCCATGATAACGGAATTAATGTGCATACTGGTTTAAAATACAGGAATATAGGAACGACTGGCAAACAAAGAAGAACATGTAACATGTGGGAAGCCCAAATAAAAAGAATAGCTTGTAAATGATTAGGCTCCCGTATAGAGTAACATCTTTTAATTCTGATTCATTGCGAAACGGAATAGACGTATCAGATTCACCAATCGTACAAGGAGAGTAAACCTCAGAATCTGGAGTAAAAAAAAAAGAAAGAGAAGAAAAAAGAAGAAAGAGAAAAAGAAGAAAAAATAAAAAGACTGAGAAGAAAAAAAAGAAGAAAAAGAGAGCAAGAAGAAGAAGAAGAAGAAGAAGAGGAAACAGTTAGAGAGATCGAAATCCACGAATAACCATGATGTCATATGCCAAATATATTTTAGGTATCAAAAGCCAAGAACAGTCGCAGTGATTGACACAAGAAAAGCTATACAAGGAATCATGATGAATAGGGCCTATCACCCTTTGTGGGTAAATTCGTACAATTGCTCAGTCCATGGATCATGACTTCCATGTAATCTATGCCTTTACAATAATTGCATGCTACTTCTCAATAAATGAATGAATAAATAATGACTAAATAAATGAATTAATGGATCATTTAACCATTCGATGTGGGGGGGGGGGGGGAGGGGTGCTGCTATATACATTACCAGTTTATTATATCATTTGGAGAACAAACTGGTAATGTAGTTGTTTCAAGACTTTCAATTTAATTGAAATTGTTCATATCGAGTGATTATAGGACATGTATCACGAAATATCTCTGCAAATGTCCACGTCAATCTGGAACACGGTGTAATCATAATCGTGCAAACAATATTTATGTCCTCATACTAACGTGCGTTCTTTGCCCTCATTACTATAGTCTACGAATACAGACTTTATTATACCTCGAAAGAACTTTCTGGAGATACATACAGTCAAGATCTACTAGTGAGATTCACGATGCTATATAAGATAGAGATACAACTAATAACTACCGATTCACATGAATCATGAATGTAAACCAGGTGCGTCTTCGCTGATCTTATAGTACACAGCCGGCGCAGATAACGGGTTCGTGTCCTTAGACTACGGGTTCAAATTGTCAAATAACGACACAATACTTCATGATTATGACTAATATACCAATCGCTCAGGGAACTGTAACCGATTCGACTATTATCACTAAAACACTGTGAGGATAATAAGCCTATAAATAAACTGTTGTAAAGGCCTACTGTATCAAAACCGAACTCGAAATGGAGGTTGAGGTAATGGGAATCTCGATGTCGTTGACATGGCTTCTGGTCTTGATCACCCTGGTTTTCATCGTCCTATTCCTAATGTAAGTATCATTATTTATCGTGCTCATACTGGTCTCCATTTATATATTTTATGGAACTGCGCACAACACGGAGTTAGCCATCGCGTACGGCGCCTTGTATATACCACGCAGGTTTGCTATTGATCAATCAGTGGCGGATTTGGGAGGGGGGGGGGGCACTTCCAGCCCTTGCCGCCCTCCTGTTAGAAAGAAAAGTGAAAAGTGTACAAAAGTGTGCCCCCTTTTATAAGTGATAACCCTTTTTTGTTTTGCCTGTCAGATAATTTTTGAGAAAAATTGCACACACACACACACAAAAAAAAAAAAAATCTCATGACCTTTTTTTTTTTTGCTTTCAGAAAATTTTGGAGATTTGTGCCTCCCCCCCTTTTGTTTTAATACTAAGTCCTGGATCCGCCCTTGGATTAATGGTCATACATGTATATTTTTTTTCTATACACGTAAATGATGTATATTCATGTTATCGCTGTTCGGTGTGCCTCTCTCTTAGTAAACAAAAGATAATAAACTAATTTATCAAGCCCATAAGGCATTGCTGGGAGAAGTATTGTTGTGTATTCCCATTAAGTAGGCCATGTATATTTGTAATAGGTAAAGATATAGCGTACATGTATTTGCTAAACCATTTGTACGCCCCTCCCCAAATCCATATAAATTATTGTCCATACTGCCCCTATGCTAGGACATATTACAACGGATCTTGCTAAAAATGTATTTCCCAAACGGATTATATTATCAAGTATATCACCTCATGTGAAAATTGTGTTATTTATTGTAAGATCATCGCAATCACTGATTAAAAATGGTACGCCTCGTAAACTTTTGATAGTGTACATCCATTAGAACACAAAAGATAGATGTTTTTGATTGAACTAAAATCAGAAATGCCTCTTAGGTTTGTTTGTTGTTATTAACTCTTTGCCCTGTGCATTATGAAACCCATGGCTGCTGGATTATTTCAAAGGCTATATCTTTTTGTACGTGATTTCTGTCGACGATCGTCGACAGAAGCGAGAACCCGGAAGTGACAGTGTCGACAATAGCGGGCTATGAGTTAAAATTTATATTATGGTAATTTCTAAGACCAAGCATTTCTACATTTGTTTCATTAACGAGATCCCCGTTTTTCTCATTAATGCAATACATTGAATTGCCATCCTTCATTCATTAAGAGGTGAAGCATGTGATCACACTGGGAACAGTAGGGGAGTGGGGGGGGGGGGTGATTCTCTAGATTATTTTGATTGCGGACTAAGGAGGGGGAGGTAAGCTTAACATTTTCAAAAGGCTGAATAGAAAAGAGAAGGGAAAGAGGTCAAAGGTTTTAAAGTTTTTGCGACATATCGGGGGGGGGGGCTGTCATACTCCTACACCCCTCTAGCGATGCCTCTGGGAAAGGACTGCAGAGAAATTTCTGTCGAAAGAAAATTGTATTGTTGCTTTCCGCACAAGTAGTTATGACCATGACCTATACAGTATGAGTCAATAAAAGGAAACCCAGATTCAACCCTAAATATCGTTGTAACCAGTACATAATTATAGATTTAATCAATGACATTTACATTGTAGCCTATCACGTTTCATTTAATTTGACACCTTGGCCAATGAAATTCGACCATTGACAGCAGAACGGTAACATTTTTATCCTGATTCAGGTAAAATTTGCCATGCCCAAGTTTTGAATACAATGGATAGTCCATAAGGTTTGTTCAAGGAGTTATCACAGAACTGTGATAACTCCTTCGTTTGTTGAACATGTTGAATGGTTTCCATTCCGGTTGAATGCACTCACAGTAATGAAAAGTAACTCCTGAATACCATTCAGCCCACACTTGGGCAAAGACGATTTTGACATTTTTTTTTTTAATGGCCAGTGCTCAGTCATCCATGATCGCATTTTGGTGAGCAGCCTATTAAACCTAAGAAGACATCATAAACTATCGTACAATCATAATAAATTTAAGTGATATTGCTTTGTTTTGAAGACATTGGGGCTCGGATATGAGTTTGCAATTTTATTGACTCACACTGTACATAGGCTAATACGTTTCCCATTATTTGGCAATCATGATACCATACAGGTAAATTATTAATTGAAAATGATTTTGCTGTTTTGTTGGGTAGATATGACCACTGGGCTCATATGTACTGGAAGCGTCGCGGAGTGACCTACGAGAAGCCTCTACCAATTATCGCCAACATGAGAGTCTTCGCCGAGGTTTGTGTACATGTTGCAAATCACTACATTATCATATGAAGAAAAAAGAAAAAGAAAAAAAAATCATATCGTAGCTCTGGGTGGCTAAAACTTTCCCCCTTTTTTGCGACTTGAAATACCTTAAAATGTGGAAATGAAATTCGGTATTTGGCAAAATAACCTAAAACCGAATAGTCTAAGGTAAATATTAAATTCTAATGGAAAAGCAAAAATCGGTTTCTACTTTCTAGTGATTGTTAATGCGAAATTTGGAAGACCAACAGTAACATTTGTGATTCCGCAAGGAAATAGAAAATTGATCAATACATTTATAGAAGAAATAGATTCCGAGAAAAGTTTCGCCGACTCTAAAAAAATAATGTACAGTGTATCATATTTTATGCCCGCAATATATTTTAAATAAGTTATAGGCGTACACAGCCTCTAATCGAGGTATTTCCGGGAAATGATATATTCCGGCCTTCCTCGGGAAATCTTGATGATCAAGGAGTGATGATAGCATGATAGGACACAATACGGACGCGATTTGATTGATAGCGGGGGGGGGGGGGGGGAGGGGTATGGGGGATGGAGGCTGTTGTCTCAACGATGTCACTTAATTATTCCTTCATAGCAACACTGTAGCATACTTGGGCTTCTGGGCACGGTTTTGATAGCCGTGGGGGAAGGGGGGGGGGGGGCTGAGGAACTTTTGTCTCTACGACAGCATTTAACTCCATCATAGGAAAACTGTAGTGTTTATAATAACTTGCCTTTTTTCACTTAAGTTTTATTCATTTAAAACCATCGTGAAAAAGTAGACCCATATCCTCCCTATATAATGAGCACATTTAATTGCCTAGTTATTCCGCTCCTATACTGACATGATTATTTTGGAATAATCATGTTTATCATCAACAGGGCGTTGTTGAGGCTTTAAACAAAATGAAGGAAAAGCACGGCAAAGTATTTGGGTGAGTATATATCATCATTCTAAAAACATCAATTTCTATATCATCCATTTCTTGCTGTTTTGGGATTAAAAAAATAGATTCAATAAATGTATATCATTCCAGTCTTTGCTGTAGTTAATGGATTCTAAGACAACATTATTATTATATCATCAAACAATGTCCTTTTGAGAATTACCCGGACACCTAAGGATGGAGGGGGGGGGGGGGTGAGGGGAGTGGGAGTTCATGTTGGTTATTGAGATAGCTGAGATGAAAAAGAACCTAAACCCCCCCCCCCCCATAAATCATAACCTTTAAGGCGCACCCTGGCCAAGTGGTATGCTTCCTTGAGACTTCCAGTTACAAGGTTGTGGATTCGAATCCAGTTCCAGTACTTACAAGCCCTCAAACCAGAACTTTATCTCCAGTTGTCTCTCTTGGCGTAGGTGTAGTAGACATACCACTGGGCCACGGTAGATTTCCAGAAACGCAAACATTAAACAAGTCTTAAAATGCTGCTTAGCTATCAAAGACGCGATATTGGTTTCAATATGTTTTTCCCGACCAAATTCATCAAAACAGCAGTCGAATTGATGCACAGTTGCTAGATCTCATATGAATGCTAATGCTCATCAAGATCAACATTCAGTTGCCTAAAAGGAACATTTGATTTGATTTTTAGGGCAAGCGATAGTATACTTTCATCATGCATTTTGATAGTTCAAGAGCATTCAAATTAGAATTTTACCCAGTGAGCATTCAAATTCACGGGAGCTTTGGATCGCGAACATTTGGGAATTCGAATTCATTAATAGACAACATGTTCGCGATTAAAAAAATGGATTTAACAATGCACTCCTTCCCTTCGAATTTTCCAATTGTTTTTGCATGATAAGATTTAGAAACAATATGAAAAGTCATGTTCTTGCTATATATAAAGCAGGAAGAGATGATAATGATGAACAATTATACAAAAAAGTAAACCAGAGCAAAACAAAGCTGGCATGGTTGATGAGCAAAAGCAAGCGCCGTGGAATAGTGTGTTTTTACACCTTATGACGGATTAGATGGCTACATCATTTTGCAACAACAAATTACATTCATAAAAACAATACAATGGTTTAATTACGACAAAAAAATGTGAAGATGTAAGAACTAAAAAGGCAAAACCCGGCTATTTTATGTACTTCTTTAACCGTTTTGAAAATGAATGAACATACTACTAATTTGACTGCATGAAATGGAAAGTAAACTTCGGGCAGGAATTCGCACCCAAGTCGTCATAGATGTATTTGAATGACGTTTTGGCCTCCATAAATTGAACGACCATGGATTAATTTGGATGTTCGATGCACATTTTCGAATTCTGGAAAATGAATTTAAACCAAAGGAGTAAACAGGATGAGCAAATCGCTTGAATACGAGCGTTTGAAAATGAATGTGAAAGCTAATTTTGCGAATTTGACAGGGAAAACCTATAGTTTACAGTATTCGTTAAAAATATATGCCAGAAAAATGATGAAAATCACAAAAAATTCGCTTCCTTAATGGGGGATTTTATTTTCTTCCTTGGAACAGGATGTTTTCCTTTCGTGACCCGGTTCTTGTTGTGGGTGACCCGGAAATGTTACGTCACATCACGGTGAAAAACTTCAACCAGTTCCACAACAGAGTGGTAAGTTTTGTGAAAAGTATAGTCACACCGAATGTTCATAGTAAACATGGTATAATACACTTATATAATAATATAATGTAGTATATAATATGATATAATAATAATTTTGTGTTACATAATAGGCGCATTATCTATATTAGCCCCGTAAATCCATGGCGGTGTAGTATAAAACACTTTAAAGTGACTGATTCCAATACGCTGAACTAACAAATAAATGATTAATGCATTTTGTTTGCAGAGAATAAACATTCTTTGAAAAAAATGTTCAGAGTGTCACGATTAAACTTTCATCTCTAACTGTTATTACCTTGTTTATCGTAACAAGCGTCAACGACAAACACCTTTGCTGTGTAGGTTCTTTCTTTGTAAGAAATAATGAAAAAGGAAGTGTGAGACAAAATAAGATAACATCTACGCGATTGTTGGTAGAAAGTATGTTTAGTTGGGGTCCACTCGCTATTCATAAGGACCGCTATTTATAGAAACCGCCACTCATTTAACACGCGTTATGAATATCGGTCCTTATGAACTGAAGTCCTTATGAATAGCGAGGAAATTTGTCTATGGTTTGCTGGCTATGTAGAAGGACCGCTATTTATACAAAACCGCTATTCATTTAGTCACGCGTTATGGATAGCGGTCCTTATTAATAAGTGGTCCTTATGAATAGCGGTCCTTATGACTAGCGAGGTTACCCCGTTTGGTTTGGGTAATATCTGAGTGGATTTACACGAATCAGTTATCAGTGCTAAAAGAAAATTACTACCAAACCAAGTTGCATTGTTGTACTATTTATCTAATACTTTTAAATCGCTCGTTTATAGGATATTCCCCAAGCTGCTGGGGAGTTACGGAGTATGGTTTCAGTCATTGAGGGTGAGCGGTGGAGAGAAGTCAGGAACATTCTCACACCAACATTCAGCGGAGCCAAGATGAAACAGGTAGGTCTCTTTGACATAGTGCTTTGTGAAAATTCATAGTTTAAGACGTGAAATTAATGTGAATAAAATGATGACGATGATGATCATGATGTTTTGCCAGCTGGAACATGATATACAAATATACAGGGCCCGAGGAAATCTAGTGCGATCTATGGGGTCGGTCGAAGTGACTACAGTCGTCTATTTCCTCGAGGGGCGAGAGCCCCGAGAGAAATAGACGATTGACTGTAGTCGCTGAGACCGACCCCATAGATCGCACTAGATTTCCGAATAAAGGCCCTGTATATTTGTTTTATATCCCTCATCAACAATTAAATATATTTGGATTTAACTTTCATCTAGATATGGCAAATTAATGTTAGATGGTATAAATCTCGCGTTGTTAAATCTATACGGTTAGAGCAAAACACAGTGTCAGTGGACGCTAACTTAGATTGACGCGATTGATAGTCGCTGAGCCTGAGACCGACCCGGCGTAGATCGAAGTAAATTTCAGAATAAAGGCCCTTACATTAATTTTCTTTTATAGGCCTCTAACTTTTAAGACTAGGTTGTCTATAACATCAAGTTAATTTTAATCCTGTTATAAAGTGTTAAAGCCTAAAGCAGGGTAGTATACTAGTACTAGATCTAGATCTATACCGTAACGTACGTAATCGTGAAATTCCGAAAGTGAAAAGTATATGGCTAGATCTAGTTATGAACTGCACAGGCACAGTTAGATTAAATAAATAAGAAATACCTGATAAGGCTACTTCATTTGTTTCCAATCCTGGTTTGTTTTTGGTCCTCGTCAATTAAAATCATTTTTTTTCCCCTTTCAACGGACACTAGGCTAGACATAGGTCGCCATGTTTTGATTTCGACTGATGACGTGCGCGTTATGACGCGCATTAGCTAGTACGATTGCGCATGTTGAGAAACAGCTGATCTACTGACCTACATCCAATTACATTTACATAACCAACGCGTCGTGTGTCCGGACAGGTCACTTTTAAACAGTAAATCGAACACAATTTCATGCAAATTGTCAAGAATCTTTGACAAGATAGGTTGACAGAATTATTAATTGCAAATATTTACTGGGCTTAGTGTTACTTTATGCATATTTTGCAAAATTGACGGCTATTCTTTGTTCAGTGTCCGCCCCCCCCCCCCCCACCCCCTCACTTTTCTTTACATGGATTTATGAAAATTCTCGGGCTCGGCGTAGTTTCACTGGTGCCCGCGCCGTCCCATCGCGGGAGTTAGCCGAGGGAGACTACTGGCTGCTCGCCGTACGCGTCAAGAGAAATGATTCTAGGGAGCAAGGGGCAGTCGGAGGCATGATAGTAAAAAAACTATCATACTCTGAAAAGTATGACGTCACTAAACCTATTTTTCTCCCGGAGTAATTTCTTTTTCTGGTAGAATTATGATTAATCACATGAAGTGCTCTCGACCAATCCAAGAGCAAGGAATTTTTAATGAGGGATATAATACTGAATATCTTGATATATCGAACATTGAATAGTCAGACATAGGATGCTGACGCAGAACAGGTTGGACCAATATTGAATTTCCACTATCGTCAAAAGTACCGCGTCATCGCTATTCGATATACTGCCGACAGGAGGCCTATACTCTTCACGTGTTGCACCCGTAATGGGCGAAGATTAATTAGATAGAATTGTCTTTGATAGTAACAACAGGAACCAATATATGGTTTGAATTGACTCGATTTGATTCAAAATAAGCAGATATGACACATATCGATTCAATGATTAACCATAAAAACAGTGTAATCAATATATCATACTAAAAATACAAAGAAAAAGCTACTGAGCAGAATACAAGAATTACAAAAACGGATCATTATTGACCTAACATATACAATGAAATGGAGGGCCATGTTCAGAAAGCAATGATTGGATGATGCAAGACTTAGATCCATAATATCATCTTGATCAAACAAATTATAACAACCGGACTGTTAATAATGTGCATGGCGATGGTTACAGACAACTCATCAACTTGCCTACATAGGTTTATAGGAAAAGAAAGAGAGAGAGAATTGTAAAGTAAGATACAGGAATATAGAAAGGAAAAGAGGTTGGGAGCAGGAGCAAAAACAGGGTTCGACGTTCATAGGCACGTGTTCAAAGGAAAATATGAAAACGGCAAATGTTTTATTTTTTTTATTATTCATTTTGTTAAACCTGACCTGAATGCAGGGGGGGGGGGGGTGGTGTAGGCTTAGCCAATATCTTTCAACTGTAAGATTAAATTGTTAAGAATAGGCGATTTTTTAAATTTCTTTATCTAAGGAGGTCCAGTACATGGGACCTGGTTATAGGAAACAACTCAAAGAAATAATGATGTCGGTGACAATACTCATAAATGTGTTGATGGGTTTCCATCAACTGTGATAATATCCCATACAAATGTGATGATATCCCATACAAATGTTTTTTGGTCATGTTGGTATGATAAATTATGTTGCTTTTATTTTCTTCGTATTCGTAGATGTCTAATCTTATTAACAACAACGCTGACTCTCTCGTGAAGCACATCGACATCAAACAGAAAGAGAAAGGATATATCGAATGCCAACAGTAAGTCATGTAGCAAAATCAGGAGTTCATCCCAATCAACACTTTAATGAAAATTCATATGGTATCTAAAATTTGGCCTGATCACACTGATGCTTGTAGCTCATAAGGGAAACACAAATAATATATAGGATGAAATATTAAACATCTTTCAAAACAATGTGGTTTATCTTTAAGCTTCATTAACTGTTTTTTGACTCAGGATATTATTGCTATATATTTGCATGCATGCTTGTGTGGATTTCTATATATTCAGTATGGATACATCTAAAAACCAATTTAGCTGTCTTAGTATTATGAATAACCTTCATCATTCCAAGAAACACTTACAAATAATACTTTCTACAGGGTCTTCGGGTCTTACGTCATGGACACGGTTGGAAGCTGTGCTTTCGGACTCGACATTGATTCCCAGTCCGATCCTGCTAACCCATTCGTGACCCACGCCAAGAAAGCTTTCCAGTTTGACTTTAATAGCCCACTCTTCATCCTAGGAAGTATGAAATTTTGCACTTCTTTGTTGAATCTGTTATTCAGACGGAAAGGAATCTAAGCTTACTGTTTTCACGAACGAATCTACATTTTTACTGCATTTTGTAATTTTCACATAAAGCTTAAAGGTAATAGATAGTTTTGGGAAGCCCTCAAAAACTTTTCTTTGATTATACACAATAAATAGCAGGGTACCAACATAACTAAGATGCTGTGATTTTTCCCCCCTCCCCAAGCATGTCAAGTAAAATATTTATCGACTGAGAGGTGAAAAAGTCATAAAAATCACTGGCCCCCAAAAGAGGGGATGTAAATTCAAACAACGGCCACACATTACTCGCATGAGGATTGCTGTGTGTTATAGAATACGCTACACATGTAGTGCGAAGCGCTTGGTTTATTGGATGGTGTTAGCGTGAGGCAGTGAAAAGCCGTTATCAAGCGTTTCTTACAGATATTCACACTAAAATTTGTTCGAAATCGTGAATGGAAAGTTTAATAATCTCGTATATGTGTCTTATGATAAAAGGAGAATAGTATGTGACTATGTTAGGTAAGTTTCTTTGCCAGTATGATTTTTGCTACCGAGACTGTCTATGAGCTTTCATCTAAAATTCATTATTTTTTATCTGAATGTTAAATAATCGCGTATATGTGTCTTATTATAAAAGGAGAATAGTATGTGACTATGTTAGATAAGTTTCTTTTCCAGTATGATTTTTGCTACCGAGACTATCTATGAGCTTTAATTTAAAATTCATTAATTTTTATCTGAAGAATTTAAGAGTAAAAGGAAAGAAAGAAAAAAATAAATAAAACGCCTCAGTAACAACTGTCTACATTTAAAAGGTTTGATTCCTGCATTGGGGAGACTCATGGCACGTTTTAGGATTGCAATGTTGATCTCTGCTGATGTGCTGGATTTCTTCAAAGACGTCAACAAAAAAGTTGTCGCCATCAGAAAAAACGCGTCATCTGGATCTAATTCTAAAGTAAGTTATTTGGTTTGCCAAGGTGGATCTGGTGGTGGTGGTGGTGGGGTGGGGGGGGGGGGCATGGGGGCACTGGGACATATGCCCCCTGCAAAACCTAATCTGCCATATCTTAAGTACACAATAAGTACAAAAAGAAAATGTTGCCCTACTTCTCTTTTTTAATGCCGAGGAAGCTTTCAAGTTTTTGAAATGCAAACAGTTCCCTACAATTACCACGACTTCTTTTACACATTGTCATACGTCTATTTTTTTAATTTAGAGAAATGATTTCCTGCAATTGCTAATCGACGCCCAGAAGCAGGAAACAGTCGACAAGGTTTACAAACCTGAAGACGACGACGAAAATGACATACATGCCGATTTGGACAAGCACCACGATGTCCAGTACCACACCAGGAATCTGGGCAAGAGGGCTCCCTTGACTGATGATGAAGTGTTTGGACAGGTAAAAGGGTTGGAAAGGATCGGGCTGCTTCTGCAACTCAGAGATTTAAAATCGAGGGCGTGAATTCAAGGGATTACGGTAAAGATGGTCAGGATTCAATGATATTTTTTCTTTGGCATTTCAACAGATTGGCTAGTCTGGAAAGAATGGACATTGTTTGACCTCCATTGGCAGAACCTAAAAAGAATGGACGGCAAGTGAAGATTGAAAGCTTAAGATTGAAACTGGAACAGTTGCCCTCTTATAAGATACAGGCTAACACTATTAAACTGGACACACAATCCCCCTCATACGTAGGCAAACCGAATCTGAGAATTTTTATGCCTTTATAGGTGACGTTTTGTCCAATTATGTAATTTGTAATCGTGTAATTTTCATCAACCGACGCAGGGCAATTTTATATATAAGAAAACTGCTAGAAGTGTTTGTAATGCATTGTGGCAAATTTTATTTTCTGTACTCAAATTTTCGAGGAGTTCTTCCGTCTTCGTCAGGAGTATACAATGTGGTATCGAAACAAAACAAAACAAAAGTTAAAAGTGCAGAGTGCGATTTCTCAGACAGACAAGGTTGCTGTGACAACTGGCTGTATATATATGTATATATATTCAAAGACAAAGACAAAGTTAATGCATTGTAGCCAGTAAGTTTTATGTTTTATTTTCTCAACTTTTCGACGCTCCCTGGCGCGTCTTCTTCTGGAGATTCGCCTGAAGATGACGCCAGGGAGTATCATACAAATAATCGAAATAGTGCTCGCATCCTCAGTCAGATTTACGTTGCTTAGAAACCATCTCTCTTAATAATAGAGAGATGGTTAGATAAACCATCAACAAAAGACGGAATAATCTCCCTGTTGCTAAACACTTCAGCCTTCCCATCACTCAGTTGCGATGTCAAGGTTTGCCTTTTCGGTGGAGGCTACAAGTCAGCCGACGATAGGAACATTGCCGAATTACAGGCCATTGTTAAGAGCAGAAGTTTTGAAGGAAAGGGTCTGAACAGAGATCAATTACTTTCTCAATGGATTTACATTTTTTGCAAGTTTTGTATTATTGTTTGTCATTTTTAACCACAAGTTCTATAATAATGATTTGGTATCAGTTCTTCTTCTGAGTTTCAATATTATAATATTGAATCTTTGCCTCTAATACTGTTTGAGATTTTTTGGTATTATTACGTTAACTACGTAATAATGATCAGCGCACGTTACTCTTTCCTCATTTACATTTATCCATCATTTTTATTGTAAAGCGCGCATCCTCAGTCAAATCTCTAAGAGAGATGGTTTCTAAGCAACCTATATGTGATTGAGGATGTGCGCACTATAACTATTTGAATTATATGCATGATACTTTATAATTTATCGTTCTCCTGAAGAAGACCCAGGGAGCATCGAAAATGTTGAGAAAATAAAACATCAAACTTATACTGGCTACAATGCATTAACTTTTTCTTTGTCTTTTCCTATGTCAATGCCAGTACGAGAAATATCAGAATATATATCTCAAGTTTTTCGTGATACATATTTCAGGTGTTAATCTTCTTTACTGCTGGCTCTGAGACGACCACAACACTGCTGGGGTTCATCTTCTACGCCTTGTCAATGAACCCCGAAGTCCAAGAGAAGCTTATCCTTGAGGTTGACAGTGTGACGCCCTCTCGGGACTCTGTTGGGTACACCTCAATCGCCTCCATGCCATACCTGGATCAGGTGGTATGCGAGACCTTGCGTCTATACCCACCTGCAGCTATGTAAGACATTTTCTCCTCTCCATCCAGCTTATTGTCCGTACTTTGATCAAAATCGTTACAAGTAATGATCAGAACGAGAAACTCAGGCACAAATGTCCGCCCTCTTTTATTACAACTACTGCTGTGGTAACCCTTTCCAGACAACACATTTCTTTTTTCCTGCTACCTTGGCGACTTACATGACTAAAGGCAGGTAGCCTACTTCTAAGTTATGACCCTGATCAACGCCATGGTTTACTTCACCACGTCAAGGTAATAACTTACAGTTTTGTTTTTCCACTATGCACAGATCCAACAGGATGTGTAATGAAACCTTTGAATACAATGGGATGGTGATTGAGAAAGGAGTTCAAGTTTTAATCCCAACCTACACCATTCAGCGTGACTCGGACTACTGGCCCGAGCCTGAGAAGTTCGATCCGGATCGGTAATAATTCCCACACTTCCATTATTGTGCCTTTTAAAACGTTTGTTTTTGTATTCGGTATGCAGATTCTTTTTCCTAGTTTTTAAGTACTCTACATGATAACATTACTAATATGGCCATTTGGATGAATAAAAATTGACCAAATAAACGAATGTGGGTTAATATTAATTCCAGTTCCGTTAACTCGGTCTGCTATTCCAAAATGCGTTTTACTCCTTAAAATAACACATGCGCAATTTCACGGAAAATTTTCTCAAGCCTAAAATCATAAAATTGACAATACCTCCAGATATAGATGTGGTGCCATGACAAATGTAGTATCCAATGAAAGAGCTTAACAAACTCTTTCATTAGAGTGTTTTAGTAATATGAATGAAGTACTTTTAGATATGATTTTCTTCAAAAAATAACCTGATGGGCAAAATGTGCAACATCTTTGAGTCTTATTTCTTCACACCACAAGCACTTCACATTTTATTTTTTATTGGTAGTAATTAGTGATAAATGAACACAGATTACTGATTACTTTTGCTTGAGCGACTGAACATTTTGAAGTAAAGCTATATATGGGTTTATACAAATTGGACTAAAGTGTCATGTCCTTTGCGCTATATCTTTAGAAAATATTATGATCTAATTGTTTAGAGCATGTATTTATGTTTAGAGTATGCTTATAAGCTCATGTTAATACTATTATACCTTTTAACAAGACTCACTGCACCCACTAAATTCACAGACTTACAAACTGTTTATTGTGAGTCAAAAAATCTTGTCCATTTTTCTTTTTGTCATAAACAATTTCTCTTCAACTATTGGGTGGAAAACTGTGAAATTTGGTATGTATGTCGATGATCGTCAAATGTGTCTGAATCACTGTCAGTAATATGCTTTTGACTATAAATCTTGCTCAAAACTATTTTAAATAAAAAATGAAATAAAATAAAATGTTCTTGATGTCACTTCCGTTTCGCTAGAATTGACCATAATTATCATATACATGTACATTCATCATAATGATGATGCAAGTTGTTTCTCATACATTCCTGTAAGATAAGATTAGGCTTCGTGTTCATACATATCTTTTTCACTAAGCAAGAATCAAGTCATGACAAAGACCTTTTATCCATTCACCAGCGGAAAGATATTAACAATTAGGATGCCAGCTAATATAATATATGAAAGTTACATGATGTTTCCAAAAGCCAAATCCAAAGTATATTATTTATACTATGTCTGTAATATCTTCAGGTTTACTAAGGCAGAGCGGGCTAAGCAACACCCATTTGCCTGGCTTCCATTCGGAGCTGGTCCTCGCAACTGCATCGGAATGCGATTCGCTCTAATGGAAACCAAGATGGCCGTGGTGCGTGTACTCCAGAACTACAGGTTCGAGACATGTGCACAAACAGAGGTAATAAGAAGAACAATCTGTATACAGAGTTTGGCCAACTCAGTTGCAGTGAGGTTGAAAAAAAAATTGTGCCTTTACTTTATTGTTAGACACACAAGTCCTCCCACACGCGTTACCAACAACGCAGACACATCCACACCCCTAAAAAAAAAAAAAAAAAAAAAAAAAAAAAACGAAAACATGTGCCCCATTTCATTCAGTCTCTCAAAACAAATTGGTGAAATTTTGGGTTCGATAGCTCTGTAGTAATAATCATAAGATGGTTATTCTGCTCTCACCTGAACCATACCCTACAGTACCTCGATTGTCGTAATAATAATATTTTTTGTCATTTATCGTATAAAGAAGAATACTTGATATGGAAAAAGGCAAAGTAAACTAGTTTCCAAATTTATATGTGAAAATCTGTCATAATAAAATCAATCTATACATCGTGATCAAGATGATGATGATCTAAAGATATAAGTTGGTGATGATCGAGATGCAGATACTCATGCATGCGTCTGTGTCTGATGATGGTGATTGTGAGCTCCTCTATCCGCTTGTGTTCCTTGAGCATGATCATTATACTAATTCAAGAAGTTAAAATTTCGTCTTCTTTGTATGATAATTATGTTCCTTTTTCTTTATCATGTTTATTCTCTCTGTGTAACTCTGTGCTCTCAGATTCCTCCAAAGTTCGCTAAAACCGGTTTTCTGACCCCACCCAACGGGGTGACACTCAAAGCTGTACTGAGGACTGACATGGTTGCCTGAACACGGCTCGTATTCCATCAAATTTTGTTTCTTTCATGAAGCATTGTAATGAAACTTTATTAGTTCAGAAGTGCAAATATGACAAATAAAAAATTGAAATTTATTTCAAAACACACAAAATTAAGACAGTAAATCTGTATAGATTTATAATAACTGTACTTAATGAACTATACTGCAAATAATGAAATATACTATAATGTCATTTACATTGTAAAAACAGGTGAGTTTCAAAGTTTGATATCCAAATTTTCAAAAAGTGTTCGTTTCGTCGTTTGGGGAATAGTAAATTTATTTTAGCAAATATGAAGATATTACAAACGTTTATATGTTTTGATGTAGCAGTACTTAACTAATATATGAAATAGCATGACGTAGGGCTAAACATGTATATAATAATTTTCCGTTCCTGTATAGCGCTTATCTCATAACATCTCTATTCGCTTCAAAAGAGCCTTTGGATAGTTTAAGCTTTAGCTTCGGCAACTGTAGCGCTCCGTGTTTTCAAGAAATAAATCCTACCAGGTACCCACTTACAACACTTGGGTCGAGTGTGGTGAATGTAGATTATTGTCTTGAGAAAGGACGTTAATGCTGCGGTAGAAATTTGAACCCCTTACCTTGTGGGTCATCGTCTAGAGACTTATCCACTAGACCACATCACCTCTACATGTATATTTCATATGACTAGGTGAAAGTTATGAGAATATCCAAAAGCTGGGCATATAATAGTGGTATTTCTATGAAGATATCATTTAAGATGATTTTAAGTCTGTAATTAGCTTTTTACCATGTGAATGAATACAATATGAATAGCTCAAAACCATTAGCTATTTAAAGTTTATTTTATTTATCTAAAACTGCTTGATAAAAAATAATTACTGGTCCGTGGTCCGAAATGTATATATTTTTTTTTTTCAAAGAAAATCATAACATTAATCATGTACAAAGAAAAGCATGATAATGTTATAAAATTATGATAATACATCCAGTACATTTTAAGAGAATTATGCATAAATATGATTACTATTGATATTATAACTTTTTTTTAATCAATGGAAGTAAGATATGTGATACATGAGATAGGCCTATTGCTTGTTTTGAATAAAATGTCAGGTTGTTATTAGATATCAGTTTATATTATATTTGTTGCGTGCTCTTTTTAAGTTTGAAATATATTTTGTCCACAATCTCCACAGTAGTTCCTCTATTAGAATAGTATTGTTATGACATATCACAAACAAGATACAAAATATAAAGATCTTATAAATATAAGATCTAAAACGTTGAGGTTACATTCGCATAATTATTGTAGAGGCCGTTCGTTAAAAATTTATATTAAACATACAGACCTACTTTAAAAAAATGAAATTGGTATAGACCTGAACAGATCTGTCACCCAAAATGCTTGAAAAACACATACAAACTTGAAAGCAAAATTAGAAATTTGTTTCCTCGTTTTTCCATACTTCTGTATTTTTTTTATTTATTTATTTTTTTTTTTATTTTTTTTTAGTCTTCGCGATTGGGTAATATTTTCATTTTTAATTTTTTAACAAGAAATATTTCACTCAGTTTCATTTTCGTGGCATTTTTACTGTCTCTGAGACGTTTTTCAGAATTCGAAATAATTCTCATGCACCTCAGGATTTAACAGAAGTACATAAATATTAGAGGCAGAATGGGGAAAGAGTATGCAACACAAAGGAACAAGTGTACTGTAGGTTATTTTGTATACTTATGTATAATCATAATGGTTATATCTTTTGATAAAAAGAGAGAAAATATTTCCTTTTGCAAAATACTGCTGTATTAGATCAGAATGATTAAGATTAAATTTGCCTTTTGCGCCAAAACAATAGCTTTTGTTAGTTTTATTATTTAAATGTTATAACGTGTTCAAAACAACGAGGATGAAACGAGAGAGGAAGAGAGAGAGAGAGAGAGAGAGAGAGAGAGAGAGAAAGAGGAAGGATGGGGAAAAAGATAGTGAGAGAGAAAGAGAAAGAGTTGGGGATTGGGAGAATGACTGTGACATGGAGTATTTACTCCGCGTTACTTCTTTTCAACTCCTAATTTTTGTCTTTATCTCTCGTTCCCGGCAAGGGTAATGATAACCACATGCTTAGAATAAAATTTGTTATAATCTAAGCCCTAAAAGGATTAAAATATAACATCATATCATTAGTATCCAGGTATGGCAAAAGGTTTTCACGTTTAGGATTAAATTTGCTTTGAAACGTTGAAAAATAGGATGTATCTGACATAGTTAATTACAACAAGTTTGGCGGCTTAATCAGTAGTGAAATTGTTATCTCAAACACTTCAAGTATATATTTAGGTAAATACTATTAGATCATACATGTTCATGATGGTCATGCATTTGTTGGAAACGCCTTGTTCTTCGTTTACATTTAATACTGACTGTTTAATTTTCTTATACCTCTCTCCTCCACGTCTTCGCACTGGCATGTTTAATCTTGTTATTACCTCTACACATCTCTGCAGTTTATAAGGACTTCGAATTCAGATCTCCCCCCTCGCCAGAATGGATTGAAATACAAAGTTTCTTTCTTTTTTGTTTTAACACACACACCCACACATTCTACTCCGCCTACACACTTCACTACATACGAACACACGCCCACGCGCGTATACGCCTACACAAAACCATAGCGAGTTGAGAGAAGGCTCTCTATTCCACCTCCCTGATTCTACATTAGAAGGCACCGAACAGAGTATAATTATCAACGAAGCAACCCCCCCCCCCCAAAAAAAAAAAAAACCAACCCTCATCAAACATGAAGAAGAACGTGTTTGTTTGTTTTCTAATGTTATTACCAGAGTGCATTAGGTGTATGTAAATACATAATGACATCTTGTTTCCGCATGCGTTTAAAAACATAAAATGGGGTAATATTCCGCAAGAGAATCATTGATTGGATTGACAATTTTTGGTCCAGTATAGCGAATAGACTGCACGTCTAAAGAACTGAAAACCTTTGGAGGGCGAAGTTACAGATAATTACGAGTGAAATGGGAATAAACATTATAATCTAGTTTGATCACATCATCTAATACAATCGGACTAATATTGTTTCCAGAAATTTGTCCAAACGTACCAGTATATAATTTTTTTTGACTAATAAATTTGGAACAACAAAAAACAAAACAAACAAACAAAACAAAACAACAACAACAACAACAACAACAACAACAAAGAAGCAAAAAAGCATGGTACTAGAAATAGGGCGATATATAGTTAAATATATCATTGGAATTACCCGTTTTGAATACTGCAACAATTGTTGCAACTTTAAGTTGATTTGGGACCTTGCCAGTTATAAGTGACAAGTTAATAATCTGCATCTAGGGACGAGCTACAGCAGACCTCTTTACTACTGTAACAGTATATGTTGATTAATCGATGCTGATACTATTTGTATTCTCCAAATATTAAACAACTTTAATAATTTCGTTTTCAAAAGTATGATTTAAAAAAAAAAGTTTAATTATAATGTAGACCAACTCATGTAATTCATATAGTTTATCAGAACATGGAATTTTTGCAGCTGTCTCGGTTCCAACTTTAAAAAATTCTTTAAAGATATAAAGATATTTAAAGATGCTTAATGTTATAATATCTAATATTTGATGTCTACTAAAACATCGTTTTAACTGAGTGATTTGGCAAGGTTTTAGGTTCTTGTTTGATATACCATTAATGATAACCCCCAAGTTTTCTTAAGATTGTTAGAATTGTATTTATTGTGATTTGGTAACTTTGTAGAGGCTTGATAAAATCTGAGCTGCCTGGCCTTACATGCTATCAATGTATGCAATATGGTGTAAAAATGAAGCCCACAGGGGAAAATAAAGCACTTCAAAATCATCATGTGCTTCACAAAAGTGAACATATGCAAGTGACCGTGACCGGAAATGCCAGACTCATTTTCCCCCATAGACTCAGTGTTAGACTAAAGCGTATGGCCATACGCTTTAATAAATTGGAGTATTCAGTCATAGACATCTTAATAATAGCAGTATATATTTGAAAACCTTTCTATGCCTGGCTATTTATTTATCCTCCTGAACATCATTATACAAGACAGATATCAAAATTCAACAATTTATAAAATCAAGCCTCCACAAATTTACCGAATCCCTTTAAACATATCCATGCGAGATGATTAAGATGCTGATCATGCTGATGATTGAAAAGTATGGCTGATGATCGATTGAGATACTGGTGATGATCATGCGTCGTCCCTAAGTTTGAGATAACGCTTGTGCATTTCGGGTATGATTGTGGTTCAGTTCGTCATATCCTGAGTTTCTACATATTGATCATGTTTTTCTCTTATTCTCTCTATACCAATTCCTTGCATTCAGATTCCTCCAAAGTTCGCTCCTTCCGGTTTTTTGACTCCACCTAACGGGGTAACACTAAGAGCAGTACCCAGGACAGACATGGTTGCCTGAACCAATGAATCCAATGTTATTGAGCACGGTGCCTTATGGTGAAACATCAGTGGATCAATCTTAACGAAAGGAAAGACTGAAAGTAGTTCAAAAATATTGGAAAGCAAAACGAGATTCGTAAAAGAATCATGATAAAAGTGAATAATGAAATAATGAGTGTAAAGTAGTAACTGATACAAGTACAACACAATGAAAATTTACTCAAACGTTCTGCAGTATGAATCATGCATGAGACTGAAAAGTGTGAAAAAAATACAATGCTATTGTTTGTTGATTTTTTCCCTGAGCGTCGTAACTTTGTTCAAAGTGTTCAACTGCAAGCAACGAAATAAGCATTAAAAGGTTAAAGATAAATTTGAGTTCTGGTCATGAAACTACATTGTGACATAAACTGTCTCAAAGGAATTGGGAAAGGTTGACCATGTCTACATAAGAATTGTTTTATACTGTGATGTTTTGGAATCATCAAAGTAGATAAGAAATTGACTCAATTTCACAGGAAAAAAAAATCTACTGCACACAGGAATGGGTACATGGGACTACACACCCAGGTATGATGTTCTTCCAAACTGATATAAAAGGAATGAGAAAGCTTACAAGTTATTGTTCACCTTTCCCAGAACTCAAGATTCCCTTTAACTAAATTTCTTAAATTTTCTTAACAGAAATGTATACTTTTTTTTCTTTTTTTTTTACGTTTTCACGCTCATCGATGTTTAAATTTCTTTTTAAAATCAGGGGCCGTATTCTGAGAACTATGTTAACTTTATGTTAACTTCTATGTTAAGTCCCAAACCTAACATACGCTTAACATAACTCTAAATCGGTATTCTGAAAACTGTGTTAAGGGTATGTTATCTTTTTTTAGGTTACGCCCCCGACACACCCATTTATCGTTGATGCTCCAGTCATAATCACTGTTAAAATGTACTCTTAGCCAATCATGCCCCTCTTTTGATCACTCCTACAAGTATGTCAAACGTTTATTGAGTTATTATCATTTCATACGCACTACCATTCTTGCGAAAGTGTCCATAAAAAGCACGGTTATATTTTGTGATAAAATGAGTGCAACTATTTTTATAACACTGCTGCAGTAGAAGAACGAAATGACAGAGATTACATATGCTTCTTGCATAGTAATAATGGCTATACCTAGTTTTATTTCATATAATTATGATATATAACAACTAACAAGTACCGTTTACAAATAAACCCCGAAGAGGTAACTACGAGGAAGAACGGAAAGAGAGGGAGAGAGAGAGAGTGAGAGAAAGAGCACGAGAGGGGGAGAGGAGAGAATGAGATAGGAGGGAGAGGGGAGGGTGATAGATTGAGGAAAATAAATAGAGGGGGAGAGATGAGAGGAAATGGGGAGGAATAAATGGAGAACGGAGAGAGAAACATAAATACAGAGAGAGGCACACATGCAGACAGAGTGAGAGGAGTGGGAGGAAAAGCATTGCAGTTGATATTTGAAGTTAAACTTCCCCTTCTACTTACTCGTTAGTCTTGTCCTTCCTTTGCTACTTCGTCCTGCCCTCCTCCTCCTTATTCTTCCCATACATCCTATTAGCCCATTCGAGACAACTAACTACATTTTACGGTTTGGCTTAATAGCTTTTGATTCAGAGCTCTAAAAAATATACCAGATGCAGGAGTAGAAAGAGCAAAAAACTCTGCATATACCACGTCCATTTGTTGTTACATGATCATCTTGCGTTTGGTGCTAGGAAATTCAAAAAGCAAGAATAAGCTTTCACATTCTTAAATTGGCAACATATTGAGAGGTTCAAAATCATCGTTTGTTGTTTTCTTTTTTTAAATCAAACTTTGCAATTTTTCAACTTTTTGACTAAATTGCTAGCCATGAATATTGTTTTCAAAGACATTACACCTTATTAAAACCAGGTAGCACTAATACAAAAAAAAAATAAGAAAAAAAGACAAAATGTGATCAATTTAGGCCATGAATAATTCCAGTCATGTAAGGGTTAATTTGTTATAAAAGAGGGCAGTACTGTTACTCTCCTACTCATTCACTTCTAAATCCCCGGCCACACCAAGGAGACCGAAACCAGTCAGGCAACATAGGCCGAACAATTACACCGAATCTCCAAGAATCGGTCGGTTTGAAATCTGTTTGGAGTCGCTTTGGTGGTGTGACTGGAGTATTTTCCAGCTTCCCCTTTTTCAACTTGTCCTTTTCATCTTTTCATTATCAGGGGTGATAGTAGATAAACTTGACAATGCCATTCGATTAGAGTGCAATTCGTGATGTTTATAGCCTAGAGAAATTTTAAAATGACAAAAAGATTTCATGTCGCACACATCCAGGGTGAAATTTACTTTGGAATGTTAACATGTAACAATGATGAAGCCATCTGACATAGTCAAATGGACGCAGTATGTCGTCTGTATCAACAATTTGAAAATAGGCAGATGAAATGCACACTAAGTATTTACTTAAATGTATTAGATAGTTTTGGGAAGCCCTCAAAAACTTTTCGTGAGATTTCTTTGATTTTACTTAATAAATAGCAGGGTACTAACATAACTAAGATGCTGTGAAGTTTTTTCCTCCTCAAGTGAAATATTTATCGAATTAGAGGTGAAAAGAATAAAAATCCCTGGCCCCCAAAAGAGGGGATGTAATATAAATTCGAACAACGGCCACACACATTACTCACATGAGGATTGCTGTGTGTACACATAGTGCAAAGCGTTGGGTTTATTGTTTGGGGAACCTTCGGGGGATATGGTCTCAGCGTGAGGCAGTGAAAAGCCGTTACCAAGCGTTTCTTACAGATATTTACACTAAAATTTGTTCGAAATCGTGAATGGAATGTTAAATAATCTCGTACATGTGTCTGATGATAAAAGGAGAATAGTATGTGACTATATTAGATAAGTTTCTTGCCAGTATGATTTTTGCTACCGAGATGGTCATTGAGCTTTAAGCAAAATAACCATATATGGCAATGCATTTATTTGAAAGACATTGTTCTTTGTGTACAGTCTTAATATTGACAGTGCAATCCCCTACTTCTAGCCCCTCCATGTATTCGAAGTGGTATGTTTGATCTTAATTCTATACTTACACATTTCTACACTCCGAATGAGATGTTTATGGAGTGGAGTGAAAACGCTTATCACAGCCAATAAAGAAAGGAAATGGTATTCCATTTACCTGAATCATGGATTAATGTAGAAAACCAAGCGTAGCCAAGTTTGTTTAATAGATTTGGATTGTTTTCCCGTTAGAAAATTACATTAAGATAACTAGAATCCCTTACTAACCTCTGATATCTATGAACAATATCGCATGAGCATTATATTATCCGTGTACCTATAGGCCTGGACATGGAAGGTATTTTGATCACTGAAATGTGGTACATTTGACCAATCGAAACATCATTCGTTAATCACTATAAGCGATCACGTGTTTAATTGAACGTAACCATCATTATGTTGGCTACATGGATTTTATTCCTATCCGAGGGCTTGGTTATACTATATAAAAAAAAAATTGCCGTTTTTTTTTCACGGGAAATTTCCTGGCAGTCAGGATGCTGGGAATGCCTGTTTTCCACAGTGTTTTTTTTTTTTTTTTTTTTTTTTACCGGAAATCAGCATAATTATATTTACAATAAAATTACATAAAATTTATGTCGGGCGATTATAAATATATGCTGATTTCTGGTTAACCAACAAACTTGCTGTTGTTTTACAGAAAAAAAGACTGTAAAACTGAAATAACGGCAATAACGTGTAATTTCAAGGGCCAAAAAACCTGTAGTTTTACGGTTATTTTTTACAGTGTAATCAGATGTTGGCCCCTGACTTGTTCCTCCATGGATCCTACAAAAAGACGTCGCAATGTGCCCACTGATTTTACAGACGTAAATCATATTGCCAGAATATATTGTGTATTAAATGCTCAAATGTAATCAATTAAACTATAGATTCCTTGCATCAAGTAATTTATCACTGGAAAGCTAAACAAAACAACATTTCATGGAAGGGTAGTAAACATTTTATGTATGGCTGTTGGCCCTATCCGAGGTACTAGGCCGAGGCCTTTGCCCAACCATTTCGAATATAACTACGTTATAAGCTGTCAAAGAGAGGTCATTTTACGGCAAAGGTAGAAGGTTCCCGTGTCGATCTTCGGCATTGAAAGTTTCTTTTGATATTTCAACAGAGTGCGATCTCCTTTTTTGGAAATCTCTGAAATAGTGTCAATAATGTCGTCAGACTCAGCTGGTTGTACTTCGACCCATGGAAATAGTCTATGAACACAGACTCTATTCATGACACATTCGAACTTTCCTGAGGTATATTATATCCTGATGTTAATTTACCTTCATGTTACAAATAGAATGATATAATGATATTATGATAATATTTATCTAAAAACAACAAACAACGACACGTCGTAGACTGTTACTGGCGAGAGCCCCACAGACCTAAATTGAACACAGGGTTTGTGTATGCAGCCTACACTCGCAGTATGTAAACTATATAAAACACAATAGTTATGATCAATGCGTCATATCGCAGCAGTTTGAGAGACAGGCCCTATAGATCACTTTACGAGCAACTGGATCCAAATCGAAGTCGAAATGGAGATTGAGGTAATGGGAATCTCGATGTCGTTGACATGGCTCCTGGCCCTGATCACCCTGGGTTTCTTCGTCCTATACGTGATGTAAGTAATTACTGGTGTACCTAATAGGCCTAATAACTGGAATAAGAGTTTAATATATACAGATCAGAATTACGTTCACATCTACGTGAAAATGTGTTTTCAGTTAGAAAGAATCCTCGTAAATCCTACTAATTACTTTTGTTTGAGTTTGATAATGTTCAAAATTTTTAAAGTCATATTGAAAAAAAAAGAAAAAAGAGATATAGAGTATCATTTGTCACACTGTACGATGTTTGACCCATATACGCACTCAGTATTTCATCAAAGTAAGTCTTGCGACTACAACGAATACCATTTTGCAATGTTTATATTGTATTAACAAATATGTTTATGATAAACATTATAACCTTTGACACTTCCTATTGACATACATGCATTTCCTCTTATCGTAGCAAGAGGATTTATCGAAATCTCAACTCTATTCTTATCCTTTTCTTTTTGAGACACTAAGAAGGGGAAGTATACTCTGGCACCAGGTTGGCTTGAATAAAAGCAGAAACGATAGAAAGCCAATAATCTTTTAGAGACATATTAGAGGGGAATTCCATCCTGGTATCAAGTTGGCCTAAATAAAGGCAGAAAATGAGAGCAAGAAAGAAAAGAAATAACAAAAGACTAGTGAAAGTCAGAGGGAAATCAACTAAAGGATAAAAAAGTTTCGAAGCTTTAAAATTGTAATGCATCAAACATATTATTTGTATATTGCAAATAATTAGTAATAGTAATAAAGATAATTGAATTTACATTAGCGCCTTTTCTATTTTACAAGGCGCTGTATCGGATATCTTACTCTAAAACAATGTAGACTGGGAAGAGGAACCCTTTTTAGATTTTTTGAAGTAGTGAGGTGAAATGTTATTTCTTAGAAATGCATTCAGTTAATTTCAGATGTGTAGGACAGAAGATTGAAAGAAACTTTTTTTTTCAATCTTCATACATTATCTTTGCATAGATTTGACTACTGGTGTCATACCTATTGGAAGCGTCGTGGAGTGCCCCACGAGCCAGCTTTACCCTTATTTGATAACCCCCTCTTTACAAGGGTAAGTGTAATAGTGATATTTTCTAAAATCATGACCCCAAAAATTAAAAAATAAGGGCATTAGAAAAAATCCTGTTATACTAAGGATTTAATAACAAAAATAAAATAATTGGTTCTATTTCGTGTTACTGACTGACTGCTTGGAGGTGTGTTGCGAAGCCTTGCGCATAGAAGAGAGAGAGAGAGAGAGAGAGAGAGAGAGAGAGACGTGGAGAGGAAGTGAATGGGGGAGAAAAACAGAGTTGAATTCTCAAACCATTCCTAAAATTAAGAAATAATATAAGGACCTTCATCGACTTTTCTTTGTCTCTGTCGTGCCTGTGTTTTGGGGGTGTTTCATGTACAATCCCAATCAACCATAATCTATTTTTATCACATTTAACAGCATTACGATGAAACCGCGTACTCTCTGGAAGCGAACGTGATTGAAACTCTGTTTTGACTCTGTGGCCATGGATGCCAGCTCGGAGTACGATTCACTTGTTCAAGTTCCCCCAATATGAATATAGCACTGCCTTGGTGCACATAATGAATAGAACTGTTGTCCTCAATGAATAATGAAAGCATTTGCTAGAATATTCGCTAAAGTTATAGTTACAACCCGTTATCTTCCCCAAGAAATATCTCAGGGCATATTCCTCCGGGATGAGAGGGGGTGGGGGAGGGGGGGGGGGTCTTACCCTCTGTTCATGCATGTTCATTGTTCATTTACAAATACATTTAAATCGCCTTAAATCTTATGTCAACAGGGAATACCAGAGGTTTTCATCGAACTGAACAAGAAATACGGCAAGGTCTATGGGTAAGTAGGAGGGGAGGGGGGGGGGATCACTGCTTACATCACAACCCATCCGTGAACTTTTGAGTGAAGAAAAAAAACATACCCCCCCCCCCCCCACAAAAAACAAACATCAAAGTTACAAATTATTTTAATGTTATAATGTAATAGAGCATAGGAATTCAATCACTTATTTGACTGTGATGACTTTCGAACCTTAGGTTCTATATTTCTCCCTAATTATTTGTGGTAATATCGATCACAGATGGAAACAATTCCTTACAACAAATCCAATTATGGAAATATAGGAGGTTGTTAGAATATAATCTGTAGCGTATTCATAATTTCATAAACAAAGCAAAGGAGGAGGGCCGGAGGGGGGGGGGGGGCGGAGTCTTCACTCAGGCTGGGAGTTAAGACATTACATGGCCAACCCCGCGTGCTGTACAGTTAGACTCATTGCAAGTTGTACGCACTGGGCCCTGTAACATAAAGAGATACAATCAATCTTACGATCAATTGTAACTCTTCAGTACATGGTTTGCCATAGACTTACGATTGATATCAATCGTAAGATAAATTTATCTCTTTATGTTACAGGCCCTTGGGGGTGTTTCATAAAGCTGTTCGTAAAGTTACGCATGACTTTACGAATGACTTGAATATGGAAAGCCAAATGGGATGCTCAATCATTTTTAACTGCATCAACAAAAGTTGAACTGTGCAGATGTAGATCAACATTCTTATTATAGTAAATATTTTTTATGCAAATTATATTTTTGTTTGCCATAATTTAATTGAGGTTATTAGAAAAACAGTCACATTTTGTTAAAACATCAGGAAAAATTTTGGGCATCCTATCTGGCACTTCATATTCAAGTCGTTCGTAGAGTCATGCGTAACTCTACGAACAGCTTTATGAAACACCCCCCCCCCCCCCCCGGTCTATTTCCTGCATCCCGAAATGTATCAAGTTCACCTTAATACCCTAGTCACACCCACAAGACCGATCACAGACCGAAAACAAACTGGCCAGGAATCGTTCGGTTTGGGTGTCGGCTTGGCGGCGTGATTAACCCTTTCAGGACAATTGACCACACTTTGTGGTTTGGCTCAATAACTTTTAATTTAGAGCTCTAAAAAATATACCAGATACACGAGTAGAAAGAGCAGATATTTCTACACACACTATGTCCATTTTTGTTGCATTACCATAACTGCGTTTGAAGCCAGGAATTTTGAAAATGAGAATAAGCTTTAAAATCCTTAAATTGGCAACACATTGAGAAGTTCAAGATCATTGTTTTTTTTATCAAAAGTGGCATTTTTTTCAACTAATCGACAAAATATCTAACCATGTATATTGTTTTCAAAGACATTACACCTTATTAGAACCCTGCAGCACTAAAAGAAAAATATTATTGTTGCCAATTTGAAGAACAAAGTGTGATCAATTTAGCCCTTAAATAATTCCTGTCCTGAAAGGGTTAAGATTAAGTACGTCATTTGCTTTTCTTCAGGGTTTACTCATTTCGTGACCCAGTTCTTGTTGTTGGTGATCCTGAAATGTTACGTCACATCACGGTCAAGAGCTTCAACAATTTCCACAACAGAATCGTAAGTCAAGTGATGCTATATACTGATGATGCTCGATCGTAATAAGGGGAGGGGGGGGGGGGGGGGGGGGTGGCGTTTGACACAATATTCATTCATAGAGGTATAACTACCCTGGTCACGCTGACATAACAACACGATTTTAAAGTAAAATAAATAGACAATGGCTATGAGTAAACTGTAGAAAAATTATGTTTGGTGCTTATCGTCATATTGTATTAGCTTGCTAACATAGGTAACATCAATATAGAACAAGCTGGGTTTTTGTTTTTGTTTTAAGATCTGTTTGCTGCAGTATGTATTTCTTAAAATCCATAGTCATATTGTTATCATTAGTAACCTAGAGCACGTATTGATTGGTTGAATGATTGATAAATGGATTCATGCACCGTATAAAACCTAAACAAGTGGCAAGACTGGTTTCCATGGGTGCTGTGTCAACAACTGCAAGTAAGTTCATAAATATTTGTGGTTGTTCTCATACTGACCTTCTGCGCGTAAGCATAGTGACAAAGGGTCAATGTGGATATATGATTTTTTAAAAAGTAGCACATTGTACAACACCTTTTCCACCGGTTACAAGTGCTTTGATAAGTCACCCTGGGGAACTGTGACAGCGAACAATAGCAATGAAAAGGTAAAGCAAAGGGCAGTATTGCCGTATGAAGTTACAATAATGTCGAGTCCTCTTTCCTGTCCTGCAGAGCTTCCCCCAGATTCCCGAGGAGCTAGAAGGAATGGTTTCCATTCTCGAGGGCGAGCGTTGGAGGGAAGTCAGGAATATCCTAACCCCAACATTCAGCGGAGCTAAGATGAAACAAGTAGGTCTCTTTTCTTGGACGATTTTTATTTTTAAATAATGACGTGTTTGGGATGTGATAATGATAAGAACAAATTTGTGGTGATGATGATGATAAAGGTACTGATGATGATGATGACGACGATGTTATGAGTAGGGGAAAAGGAGAGAAATAGTGGAGAAAGAGCAGGAAAGACCGAGAAGGATGAAATGAAAAGTGATAATCAACATTATCAATATAGTTTTAATCAGAATCAAAGATTCAGATTAAAAATACATTTATTTCCTTCCCATAATCAAATGAATACAAAATGAAATGTATATTCATGGTGGAAGGAGGCGAGGGTCAGAGAAGGCACGTGACTTCCTGTATTTAATGTAGTCTGTTAATTCTCTCTTTATTTATAGATGTCACATCTTGTCAATAACAATGCCGACACTCTCGTGAAGCACATCGGCATCAAACAGAAAGAGAAAGGATACATTGAATGCCAACAGTGAGTGTTATATAATTGATTTGGCAATGATTTTCCACTGGGTCATGCGACACAAATGCAGGACCCTGGGTACGATTTTGTTACTGGGGGTGCTGTGAGCAGATTTTTAAAAAAAATTTATTTATTTATTTATTTATTTTTATTTATTTATTTAATTTTTTATTTTTTTTTTTTTTTATTTTTTTTTTTTGGGGGGGGGAGTATGCATTTGCTTGACAAGCAGCGTTATGGGGTCTCTTTTACCTCCGAAAATCTCTGACAAGGAAAAAAAAAAAAGGTCATCAGCATATTGCTGGCTACAGCACCCCCAGGATCCTCAGCCTTCTAGGGGGTGTTGCGCACCCCCGACTCCCAGGGGCCTGCATAAATGCATACTGAAATGTGTTCACATTAGATATGTTTACTTTAAACATATTGAATATGTTTACCAGGTTTGAATGATATTTATAAATAAATGATGAGAAAAGGATATACAGATAACATGGTGTGAACATTTACCGGGATATTACATATGTACGATGAATTAGCAAAAAAAAAACAAAAAAAAAAGAACTCTATCTCCCGAGGCTTCTAGCAGGGTCTACATCTATTATGCCTGACTTACATATTTTTTTATTCAGGCAGGCGTACAGTTTAGTTCCTTTAAATTATCGTTCACTAAATTAACAAAAAAAGGAGGAAACCACTCAACAGTTTATAAATATGAATTTATCTATATACATAAAATGTCTACAGAGGCGATATTATTTTCTTAACACTGTTCGCATTTTTCTTTCATGTATAAGATAAAATTCAAAATTATCTTTTTGCAGGATCTTCGGGTCTTTCGTCATGGATACAGTTGGAAGCTGTGCTTTCGGACTAGACATCGATTCCCAGTCGGATCCTGCTAACCCATTCGTGACCAACGCCAAGAAAGCTTTCCAGTTTGACCTCACCAACCCACTCTTCATTCTCGGAAGTAAAGCTTATTTTCACTTTTTTTAAAGTGTTATCTTTGATTCTTAATGGTTTAGGAAGTTGTAGTGTGTGTGTGTGTGTGTGTGTATGTGTGTGCGCGCGTGCGTGTGTGCGTGCGTGTGTGTGTGTGTGTGGAGGGGGGGGGGGGGGGTGAGAGTAGCATATTCCACAGGGGGTAGTCCAAGAGTCATTCATAACAAACCTTACAGGCTGCTAGTCATCATTGCCCAAACTGCTGGGACTTTTTTTTTTTGGTAACATCACCAGATCACGACAGATTTAATTAACTTTCAGCAGTATATCTTAGAAAAATGTCATATGAAGTGTAAGGGAAAGTTATATGATTTAGAAAAAAAAAATTGCAAATACAGTTGACTCTGTCAACAACTTTTTCCTTAAATATTATTTCACGTTTCCTTTTTAAAGCTTTGATTCCCATGTTGGGAAAACTGCTGGCTTACTTTCGGATTGCGATGTTCATTCCTGCTGAAGTGCTGGATTTCTTCAAGGATGTCAACAAGAAAGCTATCGCAATGAGAAAGAACTCACCATCTGGACCTAACTCGAAAGTAAATAAATGAATATAAAAACATACAATTAATGTTTAAATGTTCTAAAAATCATTTTCAAAACGTGATCGAGTGAATAAATGAGATCTATTTTATCGAAAAAAATTTACAGAATTCCCATAATTTCGCGGAATTATATACACATCACTGAAGCTAGAGGATTATCAATAACAAAATTCACTGATTTCCTTTGGTTTTACGAAACTTCTCGTGTAATCATTAAGAAATAGAGTAGCAGAAAATGTATTTTCAAAATGGCCTTGTTCACCTAAACGTGCATTAGGCATATAGTACAAGTCAAGGCAGAATTTTACAGTAACCAACCTTTATTCTTATGCATTAGCCCATTCCCAATACTTAAATGTGGTTTCTTATTTATATCACCACTTGTAAATTTATATTGCAGAGAATTGATTTTTTGCAATTGCTGATCGACGCCCAGAAGCAAGAAACAGTCAACAAGGTTTACAAACCTGAGGATGAAGACGACGACGACATCCATGCCGACTTGGACAAGCACCACGATGTCGAGTACCACACCAGGAGTCTTGGCAATAAAGCTCCCCTGACTGATAATGAGGTCTTTGGACAAGTAAGACGTTGATATGGTCAGGGTCCTAGTTCAATATTTCGGTTTTGAAACGGAGATACAAGTTGTAGGCATGGCAGGAGATCGGGAGTGTACCAGCGCAAAAGTTATGTTGACCAGCCCTATCAAAAAGTCCATTAATCCCACAATGTCGCAGCTATGGAATGTTGCAATAATACCCATCGATGATCATATGCTTGTACGCACTATTCGCACGCGGTATCTTTAGTAATAACATTATGATGAAAGGCCCTAATTCTTATTTCTTATAAAGAATCTGAACCTCCATTTCAGTATAAATCCGATGCTCTTGTTTCAATTTATTCGCTTGCTATCACATCAATTAGGTGCTGATCTTCTTTACTGCTGGATCCGAAACTACCACTACACTCCTTGGTTTCATCGCTTATGCCTTGGCTACGAACCCTGATATCCAGGAGAAGCTCATAAATGAGATTGACGAGGTGACGCCCTCTCGTGACTCCGTCGGGTATACATCTATCGCCAAGATGCCCTACCTGGATCAGGTCGTCTGTGAGACACTCCGGATGTATCCACCTGCAGCCGCGTAAGATCCCCAATCAAATTTCACTCAAATTCTAGATGAATCTCTTCATAAAAATGATCCGCAATACTATGTTATCATGAAATATTACGACTGTTGTTGATTTTTTTTTGTTTTTTTGTGCAAGTCCAAGTTATTTTGTCCGATACTTTACTGTCATTGTCAAAATATTAAGTATTACCCTATGATTTTATCAAGTTAAGAGACATAGTACATCTAGTATCATACTAAGTGGAAGAAGAAGAAGACACTTGCAATCTATTATTTTTGTGTTTATTTTTCTGTATCAGTTATGGGACAGCAAATGACCCAAATACGTTGGAATCATCCGTTTATCTGACGAAAATGGTAATGATACTCAAGCCTACAAGTTTAAGACGACTTATAAGTGACGATTTATAGGCCTACATGGTAGGTACTTTGTCATATACACAACTTTCGAAGTTCCATTTCATACAACATGTTTGTCTCTCTTGATATGTGCGCAGATCCAACCGGATGTGTAATGAAAACTTTGAATACAATGGGATGGTGATTGAGAAAGGAACCCAAGTCTTCATCCCAACATACACCATTCATCATGACCCAGACTATTGGCCCGAGCCCGAGAAGTTCGATCCTGACAGGTACTACAACGAGTTCTGTTTTCGTTTAGAATTTCTCTTTCTGTGGTCAGGCAGTGACCAAAAGCGTTGCTCTGGCCTTGAGAGTGAGCGTTACTGTGTCCTTGAGGACTAGACTAGCTACCCCTTAGATGATTACTGCCCTCTCCTTATGGGCAATGATTATACCTTCTGGTCTCCTCTCTATAAAGATCCTCTGGATACACCTTCAGACAGTGATAGTTTGAGCTTGATCGTTGTAATTATTGATTAGCAAGGGAAGGGGCAAAGGCCTCCGATCAAGTTTGTCGACGAGATAGTTAGTTCCAGTAAGTTTCCCACAAATAAGTTAAGTTGGTAAATAATAGATTAGTTGAGGGACAAGGGGAGGGGGGGGGGGGTACTACAAATAAAAGAAGCAAAGATATTGAGTATAACAACAATCATGACACATGAAAATATAATTTGATTCAAGGTAATGCTCTTTATCTACTTTACATAACGTGTTGATCTACTTTCATAGTAAATAATTAAATGCATTTCTATATCACAGATTCACTAAGGAAGCGCGTGCCAAGCAACACCCATTCGCCTGGCATCCATTTGGAGCTGGTCCCCGCAACTGTATTGGGATGCGTTTCGCTCTAATGGAAGCCAAGATTGCCGTGGTACGTGCACTCCAGAACTACCGATTCCAGACATGCGCACAGACAGAGGTAATTTTTTTTTTAAATCACGTAAATGGTCGCTCTCACTGCTCGATTAGACATTGATACAAAATAACTATACTTTCTTATAAATATTAGTTTGATTTATTCATACTTCAATGCCTCTATCAGTATTTTGCTAAAATAATATGGTGTACAATACTATAATGTTTATGAACAGAATATTGATGATGTTTAAGAAATACAATATAACACAATACAATACGATAAAATGCAGTACTATTGACCTTCTCAGTTTAAACACATTGTAATTCTTGATTTGCAGCTCACCGCAAATAAAGGGTCGAATCTTATGTTTGGTTTGGATATTTTATACCGTGAGAATGAACTTTCGAATGCGTTTGTACACTTTATATATTCTCCACATCACGATCTTTATCCCTTGCTTTTCAAATCAGATTCCTCCGAAGTTCAACAAGACCGGTTTTCTGACTCCACCCAACGGAATAACACTCAAAGTTGAGCCAAGGACTGACATGGCTGCCTAAACACGATTCAAATTCTGTCACGTGTAATTCTTGCACCATGACTGATTGCCATTCAGTCAACAACAACAACAAAAAAGTTTGAGAAATTCGTATAGGCCAAAGTAATTTGATTGCCTATATTCTTGTACAGGTCCAATATTTTGGAGGGGATAAAAGGGGGGGGGGGGGGGGTCTGGACCCTGTGACCTTCATGCCCTGGATCCGCCCCTGGTAAATTAAACGTGACTATAACATTGGCCCTTGTGGTCTCAATCTAGTCCACTGATCTATAATTACATAAACACATAGGCCCGTATTCTACAAATTCAGTGTAATAGTTTTTTGTTTTTGTTTTTGTTTTTGTTTTTAGGCTGCGTTAGCGATTGTTATTCTAACTAAATATCCTGTGTTGGTGTAAACTGCAAAACATTCATACTATATCATCGGGGTTTAATGAGTGTAATAAATGAAGAAAGCAAAATGTTAACTTTTGCTTTATCATTAAACAATAGTAAACAAATGAGGAACATACATGTAAATGACGAAACGGAATCTCATTTCTATTTTACAATAATTATGTAGGAATATTTGGTACCATTTGGAAGGATAATAAATTTCCTACAGCTTTCGTACACATTTTGTAAAGAAGGTCCTGGTGAAAGAAGGGCAGGCATTTGAAAGTTTGATTTAAGAAATGATTGCAAAGCTGTGCATATATTAGTGGTATTTCCAAGAGTATATCTCTGTCTTTTCCTATCTGTATAATTGTCTATAGTAAGCTCTCATTAACCATGAAATAAATTGTCATTAACTAGCGTAAATATTTTTTATGGATTATAATTATGAGATTTTTGTTCTGTTTTTACAAAAAAGTATTAATTTTTTTTTTTTTTTCTTAAAAAGCACGACCATTTCTTCATTGAAATTGAACATTTTTGGCATGTCCTGGTTGTGTAAAAAAAGAAGAAAGAAGGACAAAACTTAATCAGATCCAACGCTTTGAGGTGTTAACGGCACTATTTTAACATTTACTCATAAACAGGAAAGTAGTGTAAATAGAAATATATCTGTCTAAACGAATACTTAAAAAGACAAACAAAGATGAAAGTAAAATAAGAAACATATCCCTATATTTTCCATGATCTTGTGTTTGTTTTAGTAAAAACGTAGACCGTAACCGTAGTGATTTTTACACTTCTTATTTTGTATTTTAACAAATATTTCCCTCATTTTCATTTCTTGTAGTTGTTTGGCTTTCTGTAAGACGTAGGTCATCATGGTCATAGCTCGAAATAATGCTCATATACCTCTATATTGAAAAAAAAAAATTATCAGCGAAAGTGGTGAAAAATGGATGCAACATAAAAGGATTTATACCTTGTTTTATATAATTATGTACAATTATTATGATTATTTTTTGTAATAATAATAAATTGGATTGAATTTAATTCATGGGTTTCTACATATTTTCATATACATTTTTATATATTTCCATACACATAAAATGACTATTGATACAAGTTTTGTTGTTGTTTTTTTTCACACTGTATATAAATAGGAAATGCAAGAAATTATGTTATAGTATAAGCTGATTGCATGATAAATATACCTGGGATATACTTGGGCTGCAACGTAAGCATGAAGTTCCATGTGTTCGCAGCCATCTATTGTAACTAACTGAAGTATTGATAAAATAAAATAATTTAGATGACATTCTTTTTTATTGGAATTCGAACCTCGGTGGAGAAACAAAGGACAGAGAGAAAGAGAGAGAGGGGGGGGGGGAGAGATGTGATTTAGGGGGAAGGGGATAGAATGAGAGGGGAGGGAGACAGAAAAAAAAAAGAGAGGGGGTTGACAGAAGTGGGGGTAAATAGAGAGGGGAGAAATAGTGAAGAAGAAGAAGAAGAAGAAGAAGAAGAAAGAGAGAGAGAGAGAGAGAGAGGGGGGGGGGGGTATAGTGGGGGTGATATTTTCGTCTCAATTTACATCGTGATGACCCGAAGTTGGAGAAACCGCGCTCTTCTTGCAAAGCAAATGCTTTCTTCTGACTAGCAATTACTTTCTTAATTTGCTCTCATAATGAGTTGCTTGAATACCCATTTTTTAAGATGTCCCTATGTCATCTGAGGCTTGTTGGGTTTAATCAACCTGGCTTGTATTTATCAGAAAAGATCATCCTTTATCTTTGCAACTTTGATCATCTAAATTTCCGTTCGATGCTATTCGATAGCTCCTCTCCAAAGACAAGGGGAGAAAGAAGAAACATTCCAACTATAACCCTCTGTTCATTAATTTCATTCATTCGTTTTCCTAAAATGTTTATGAATTATTATCAGACATTTAATTTGTCTACACTCTTATATAAATAGGGAATACCAGAGGTTATCATCGAATTAAACAAGAAATTCGGCAAGGTCTACGGGTTAGTACACAGGAAAACAAAATCATCACAAGCTCTTCCCAAATTTTAAGCAAACCATTAAATATCAGAATCCCACACAACACACATTATAAAGTTAGAAATTATTTTTGTATAGTATTGAAATAGAGCATTAGCATTAAATCACTCACCTCATGGTTTTCACTTTTGAATCTTAGCTTTCAGTTGATTAATCCCCCCCCCCCCTTCCTTTTGTGATAATACAAATAATACATATATATATATATATATAATGTGAGAAGTCAATTGAATTGAATGAGAGAAATAATTTGCGTAGCTAAATTCATTGTTCCTCCTTACTGACTTCCTTTTTGTGGAAATAACTGCAGGGTTTGCAAAAACTGTCTCCGCCGGGAGTCGAACCCGGGTCTTTGGCACTGTACGCCAAACGCCTTAACCACTAGACCACGGAGGCGGGTTGAGTGGTATTCGGCTACACCAGGTACAAACACCGACAGGCAGCCCTTGCAACCCTTCGCAGTTAATTTATTCCTTTTCTTTGAGGGACAGGGGAGTACTGAACAATGAAAAGCCGCATGCCTAGCTATAGATCCATGGCGGATTCATGTATTAGAATAACTAATTATTTACAATGTGTGAGAAATTTGTTCTAATACTATAGCATCGGCAACTCTCGTGGGTAAATTTACATAATGTGAGAAGTCAATTGAATTGAATGAGAGAAATAATTTGCGTAGCTAAATTCATTGTTCCTCCTTACTGACTTCCTTTTTGTGGAAATAACTGCAGGGTTTGCAAAAACTGTCTCCGCCGGGAGTCGAACCCGGGTCTTTGGCACTGTACGCCAAACGCCTTAACCACTAGACCACGGAGGCGGGTTGAGTGGTATTCGGCTACACCAGGTACAAACACCGACAGGCAGCCCTGTATCCGTTGAAATTATTACACAATTGTATGAATAATGATAATGTTTGATAAAACGTGTTGATAGTAGTGATTATGTGTCAACAATATAAAAAATGGAAATTGGGGAATAAATGGCGATAACTATTACGTCGGCCTAAAGATCTCAAGATATATCCATTTTTTAGAGACTTAATAAAAGTAATTTTGATTATAACGGGGCATACTCCTTTCGTGACCGGGTTCTTAATGTTGGTGACCCCGATACGTCACATTACGGTCAAGAGCTGAAGCTATGAAGACAAAAAAGTTTATATATATAGAGAGAGAGAGAGAGAGGGGGGGGGGGGGGGAGAGGAGCGAGAGAGAGAGGGGGAGAGAAGAATGAAGTGAAAGAGAGAGAGAGAAAGAGAGAGAAGTGAGAGAGAGAGAGAGAGAGAGAGAGGGAGGGGGAGAAGAGTGAAGTGAAAGAGATAGAGAGAGAGAATGAGGGAGCAGGTAGAGGAAGGGAAAGAGAACTGGCCGATTGAGGTTTCAATACATTTTATTCTCTTTTTATTCTTTTCTACCATTTTTCGTTCGTTATTTCCTTCCACTGTCTTCTTCTTCTTCTTCTTCTCACTTCAGCTGCTTCTCTTTCATCTGGCCTCCCATTTATAAAAAAAAAACAACAACAACAACATCAACAAAACACATTTTGTTTATCCGATTTGGTACTCGCTTGACAGAGAGAGAGAGAGAAAGAGAAAAAGAAAGACATAATAAAATCAAACAAACAAAATACGCTCTTCCAAGTTTTTACAATCTTCTACCCCTCACCCTTTAAAACATTGTCGGCAAATGTAGGAAACATTATTTAGAGTTAGACTGGCTACTGGCCATGAGACCGATAGTCCAAAAGACCGATGGCGCCGCGTTAGTCTGAAGGCCAGTTTTATAGTTTTTGTTTTGTTTTGTTTTGTTTTTTTTACTCGGAGAGAGAGACTAACAAGAGACTAAATTGACTGAAAAATTAATGGTCTCTATTTGTAAAATATTCGGCACGCTGACGTTTTTGTATGTATGATGTACTTTGACCCCGTAATAATAGTCTAATATACGATACTTTTATGAAGCAACCAATATCTTGAACTAGAGATTGTAATACCCAGTGCCACTAGTAGAAGAGGGGGGGGGGGGGGGGGGGGGGGAGTGCTAGCGAACATGATGTGCTGCATAGCTAGCTAGGCTTTGGTTGTTTTATTGGTTGACTGGTTTATTGTCATAAATATCATTCAACATGCAGCTAAAAGCTGATATTTTTGAATTTGCATGGTAAATTACATTTGAAAAATACAATTGGTAATACATTAAAACATCCATTATGTAAATACATATGACAGACAACATTCACTTTTCTACTTCGTTATAAATCTATGCTTAATATTGCAAATTGGGTTATTTTTCCTGTAGTCGAAGCCTTAGCCACATTGTTTACAAATTTATAGATTTTTTCCCCCCTTTATTTTTTTTTTCACTCTGGACTTCGAAAAAAGTCCCTCGGCGAGACCCCCCCCCCCCCCCCGCACACACACATACCATTTTGACATTACTCGTAAGGCTTTTCAATCTACCCTAATTCATTCACTGCCACTTAGTAGTCTGCAAGCACAGACCCTAATTTAACTCTTTATTAGAAAATCATTGTGTCTTAAAGGAGAATAAAACCCTAGGAAAATATCCATTTTAATGAAAATAGAGGATGGAGAGAAGCAATTTAAAAAAAGGTTCCATCAAAATCGGTTATGAAATGAAAAAGTTATGAAAGTTTGAAAAGTCACAATTTACGTTCTATGGCGATCCTCATATTGGCAATGTTGCTTCAAAGTGACAGGTTTACTGTAGTGCAACTCTCCATATGTTTTGTACATAAAATATCATATTTTCTCCATTATCTCTAAAGATGCTGCTTGTCTTTTTGTGAATTCAACATATGTTGTGTCAAATACATTTTCCCATGATATATCTTGAGCTAAGAACAGAAGAAGGAGACAAGCTGCACCTTGAGAGATAATTGGGGGGGGGGGGGTGAAATTTTGTGTACAAAACATATGTAGAGTTGTACTACTAAACCTGTCACTTTGAAGCAACATTGCCAATTTGAGGATCGCCATAGAAAGTAAATTGAGACTTTTCAAACATTCATAACTTTCTCATTTCGTAACCGATTTTGATGGATTTCTTTTTTTTAATTGCTTCCCTGTATCCTCTCCTTTCATTAAGATTGATTTTCCCCAGGGTTTCATTCTCCTTTAAGAGAAGCCTAACCCAGGTTCCTACTGATTGTGTCCTGTGTCAGAAGCAGCTATAGTACAGGGTATATGGTAATCTTACAGTACAGTCAGTAAAGACACTCTTTTACGACTGACCAGTTACTAGCGACAAAGTTTGATTTGAATCAACGAGGTGCAAATCGAACTCGAAATGGAGGTTGAGTTGATGGGAATCTCGATGTCGTTGACATGCCTACTGGCCCTGATCACCCTGGTCTTCGTCGTCCTGTTCATAGCGTGAGTCTGCTTGCGATTTATATATCTCTGTTATTGACACAAAAGTTGTTGACATAGTCAATAGTTCAGAATGGCATGAATACATGACACAGAACTTTGTATTTGCATGAATATATCTTTCCATACATAATATCATGCACTTCATTGCAATGTAATTTTAACGATTCGCTGTGAGCTTTCATTGCTCATAGTTACTTGCCACACTTTCAAAAGGAAATGCATTTTATTATACTCCCATATATTTTCACAAGTGAATAACACCGATGACTGTACCATATACATGCATAGGCAAAAGATTATGTCTTTTAACATAGAGTGTAACTACGTATTGTGACTGCAAATTCGTAGCTGTCGTGAGTCTATATTTGGCATACAGTGAACAATTGTGGTAGCAGGCCTATGAACTCCTGACTGTTATCTATGGCTGACGTTTTGCTCATTCGAAATATAATCGATCACACGGATAACAAGCTATACAAACGCATAGGCCAGTAAATCGGTGCCATACAAGTCTGTTTGTTTGGAAAATAATAGTTTGCGTATCATGCGTATAGCACAATGATATTGATATCGCACATAATGTGGAATTTATGTTCGTTATCGAACGCATACTTCGATGAACATCTGTATTACGTAATCTTTTGTTACGTTCATTCTCGTCCTTTGAGACACGAGCTCATGCTCTCATTCTCGGTCAAGCAGTCAAAGCTCTCGGTTATAAGCACACATCGTTCTTCTCTTCATGCAATATTTTACTCAACATGGACGAGGGTTTGTCCGCCTCTAATGAGGAAATTCTATCAGCAATTCACGCTCTCCAGCGTAAAGTCGATACTACCACCAAAAGTAAAACTCCAGACGTCCCATCTTTCAAAAGTGAAGGCAATAAACAGCAGTTTCTGCACTCTCAAAAGGTAACTTCTCTGATAGAGAACAGCATCAACTTCATCGAAGAAGGAGACCTCCAGGCAACCACACAAACCCTGAATGAAGCCCTGAGCGAGCTTAAGAGCAGACAGAAGCTAATAAAAATCGCAGACCGTTCTCCCCTTGGCTGGTCGACAGTGAATGAGTATGTCGCCGACGAGCTCGCCGACAATTCCGGCGACGAAAAACGTTTACGAAAGGTAATACGTGTACTTTCCATTATTTCATTTGAATAATTGTTTTCCTTCTAATCAATGCACTTGAAAAACGAAATAAAAATAAAAAATGAAAATAAAAAAAATAAATATTTAGTGAAAAATGAATAACATTTTGCAACATAGTCAAATGCATTTAACAACATAGTCAAATGCATTTAGCGATTCATATATCTATTCTTTTTTTGTCTAGGCGGAAAAGGCTGCAGCCTCCAAGAAATCCGAGTCGGCCAAGAAAGCGGCTAGGGCACGACCACGCCCTTATTCTCGTTCGATGGCTCCAGCTTTCAGTACTACTCAACGCCCTTTTCCTTTTCGCCGCTTCCCGGCCACACCTTACACTATCCAGCGCCGCTTCAGCGACAACCGGGTCTGTTTCCAGTGCGGTATTGCCGGACACGTGCGTTCCAGCTGTCCAGCGGTCAGAGCCGGTCGACAAGTACAGCCCTTGCGCCAGCAACCAGGACCACCAGGATTCAACAACCAAGGATCTTTCTAGAGCAGAGTTACCACCAGGAGTCAAAGGTAGACTTAAACTATCCTATTCTTTTTGGAAGTCTGTACTCAAAGCCACAACTTTTATTCTTGATGTTATCAAAGATGGTTATAAATTACCTTTTCACCAATTTCCACGTAAGTTCTATGCAAGAAATAACAGATCAAGTTTAAATCATCCTGAATTCGTAGAGACGGCCATTGCAGACTTGTTGAAAAGACACTGTGTTATCGAAGTGAAATCCCGTCCGACATGTTGCAATCCCTTGACAGTTGCCGAGGGCAAGAAGTTACGTTTGGTTTTGGACTTACGTCATCCAAATAGATACGTAAAGACGTTTGATTTCAAATACGAGGATTTACCTCACATTTCGCAAGTCCTTGGTCCAAATCAATTTTATTTTTCATTCGATTTAGAATCCGGATATCACCATGTGGATATCTTTCCCCCACACCAGAAGTATCTAGGCTTTTCGTGGGTTCATAATAATTCAGTTGTCAGATATTATGTGTTTACTGTTCTTCCCTTCGGCCTCAACAGTGCATGCTATTTATTTACAAAGCTGACCAGACCCTTAGTCTATTACTGGCGCGCCCGCGGAATTCTTTCTTACATTTACATCGATGACGGTCTCGTTATATCCCCAAGTCTCAGTTCGGCACTGGCGAACCTGAACTTAGTTCGCGACACCATTACGCGCAGTGGCTTTGTTCCCAGCAAGACAAAGTGTATATGGCAACCCACCAATCGGATTCAATATCTTGGTCTCGTTATAGATTCCATAACAGAGCAATTTTTTGTACCACAATCAAAGATCGACAAATTGCTGCTCTGCATTGAAAGGATTAGTTTTTTAATGAATTCGGAGGGATCCGTGCCTGTAAAGGAGTTAGCATCTTTTGCGGGACAAATTATTTCCATGTCTCTCGCACTCGGTCCAGTTTGCAGGCTTATGACACGTGCTTCATATCGCGCCATCGAGTCCCGAGTACTTTGGACGGATTCCATTACACTACCCGAGTCAGTAGCGAAAGAATTGAAATTTTGGGCGGAGAATATTACAGTATTCAACGGATTTCCTTTTAAATTTCGTTTAGCCCCATCAGCGCTAGTTTTTTCAGACGCTAGCGACACGGGTTACGGAGGATACGTACTAGATCACTCAAACATGCGTTTCCACGGAGAGTGGACACAAGCAGAGTCGCTCAAAAGTTCTACTTGGCGCGAACTGGCTGCCGTACTTAGAATAATTTCCGAAGGCTATCCCCTTTTCAAAAATCAAAAGCTCAAGTGGTTTTCAGATAACGCCAACGTCCCACGTATTATCAAGTACGGGAGCGTTAAACCTGACTTGCACGACCTTACTCTTGCAATTTTTGATCTATGTCGTGCTCATAATATTGTCTTGAACCCCGAGTGGTTATCTAGGAGCGAGAACAAACTAGCCGATAAAATAAGTAGATATCGAGACTACGATGATTGGTCGATTGATGAAATTTCCTTTTCCGTTATCGACTCCTTGTGGGGACCCCACACTGTAGATAGGTTTGCATCTCCGCAAAATAAGAAGGTTGCAACTTTTAACTCCAGATTTTGGTGTAAAGGCACTTCCGGCGTTGACGCCTTTTGTCAAGACTGGAGTCGCGATAACAATTATATTTGTCCGCCCGTATGCCTGATTTCACAGGTCATTAAACGCATGGCCTCTTCCATGGCCACTGCTACTTTAGTTGTGCCTAAGTGGCCGTCCTCTTACTTTTGGCCGATTGTCTGTCCAGACGGATCTCATTTGGATCCTCATGTGCACGATTGGAGGTTGCTTAATGTCTCCTTTTATCCTTCTTCTTTAGGCGTCGCGAACGTTTTCCATGAGAACCCCTCTTTTCTTACCTTGGCTCTGCGTTTCGACTATAAACGTCCAATCCGACAGAATAATCGGGGATTTTGTTGTTCCGAATTAGGATACTGTTCATCATGTGCGCATTAATCTAGAAAAAGCTAGAATTATTATTAAACTTAATTTAGGTAGCTTAGCGAAATGTAGTGGTGCATAAGCACGGGGATTTTAAACAAAAGAACGCAAGCGGCCAATCAGCGACAGCGTTTCTCGCTTCCGGGATTTTACCCCCTGGGGAACGAAGATTCTGTGTCTGACAAAAGCGATCCCGTCTCCCGGTGCTGAAAAGCCGCGATTTATTTTTGGTCTTCTCTACAGACTCGTTAAAACGCTATATCCCCCTCTACGGCTACATTATTGTGTACTTCTACGTGTTTTTCTCTACGCGGCAAACCACTATTATGACGGGTCAAGTCTGCGGGACACATTCATGATGATCCGTTGTATTAAATTTTCTCAATACGTATCTATCTATTCTAGTATTTATATACTTCGATAAAAACACTTGTAAATAACAATCTAATTGTTTCGTTCTATCTTACTGGGGACTCTGAAACTAGCATTTACTAAGAACAGTGAGTCTATCAGTATCGAAATTCTCTGTCTTTTAAAAATATTTTTAATATATATTTTCATGGTAGGCTAAAATCAGTATGTGGGCTTTATCGTTTAACGAGGGAATTCAAGAGGAACATCGATTTGAATACCGTTTTTGTTTTCCTCATGAAGAGTATTATTGTTTATTCATAAATATTATTTATTTCTTCTTTCATGGTTAAAACAGATATCCGAGAGAGTCTGGATCATTATTACGAGGTTAAAAGTATTGCGTGCCTTTCAAATATATTGCTCTTATTGACTTCAATTATTTCTGCCCATCACCTTTTTCTGTCAATAACCTCTTCCTAATTGAGATCCCAATCTCCATCAGAATTTTGTGCAGTAATATATGCGCCCACAAGTATAAAGGGCATGAAATAGTAGGTAAAAGGTTCGAAATTCGAAGGAAATCGTAATTTCTGATTGCCTTGCTTCAGTCTTATAATCGCAAATCGAGAGGGACAGGGTAACATGTTCCCCCCCCCCGAACATGATGGTAATTGTCATTATGGTGATGATGATGATGTCGATGATACTAATAATAATAATAATTACATTATCAATAATATTAGTAAGTAGGCAAAAGATTGTTTTCTTGTTATATTGTGATAAGGATGTGCACTGACGAATATTTCGGATTATATTGTAGATATTCTTGTTGTCATGGCAATAAAATTTCAAAGTGATTTAGAAGCTCGAAGGGGGGGGGGGGCGGGCTGTAAAGGTTGCGCCGTGGCTAATTATTTATATACATCAGCCAATCCTTTTCAGTTGTTTATCCATTCCTGAATAGCCTACTGAAGCAAGGAATGATAACATATAAAACGGAGAGAATGCAGCCCGTTCATTTGTCAGTAGTCGGAAAATTAGTCAACGTAGAGCAGGGGCGGCGCACCCGGGGGCCAGGGGCATAGTGCCCTCCCACTTTTTCAAGTACCCCAAAAGTGCCCTTTTTACATCTGAAAAATGCCCCCTTCCTCTCTGATAAGTGCCCTTTTTACTATTAAAAGTGCCCCTTTTCCTTTCTAATAAGTGCCCCTTCCCCTTCTGATAAGTGTTTTTTCCCCTCCTGATAAGTGCCCCTTTTCAAAATCTGATAATTGGCTCCTTATCTCTCTAATAAGTGCTTTTTTCTTCTAATGATAAGTACATTTTTACTTCTGATAGGTGCCCCTTTTCCCTTCTAAATAGTGCCAACTTTCCCCTTCTGATAAATGCCATTTTTACATCTCATAAGCTCCCCTTTTCCTATCTAATATGTGCCATTTTCCTCTTCTCATGAGTGCCCATTTTACTTCTTATAAGTGCCCATTCCAACTCTGATAAGCGCCCTTTCCTCTTCGGATAAATGCCCCATTTTACGTATATTTCCCGTTGTTTCTTACAAATAAAGCCATATCTAACTTCAAAGAATCGATGCGGATTTATGTAGTAGCAGGTACACATATTACTACAATGTAAGGCAGTGGAGCTGGAGGCAAGAGGGGCATAATGCCTACCCCCCCCCCCTCCCCCGCAGCAAAGGAATTCTTATTCCGCTATATATTCGAATATGCCCATAATTTACACCAATTAAGGGCAATATTTTCTGAAAATCTCCCCAAAACTCCCACGCTACGCTCGCTAGCTCTCATGAAAGCAAGCAGATCGCATAAAGTATGTTGATATAGATGTAATCCTTAAGAAAAGCGACAGGGATAATGTATGAATTAAAAGATAATTCGACATTCCCCCAATTAATTTGCTGTTGTCAATTTCATTATATCGCTATAAATGATTCTCAACCAAAGGAATTCAGCATTAGCAAAAAGTCTGAAAATTTTTGCTCGCTCGCTTCGCTCGCTCGCACATGAGTCATTAGACCACCACACACAACTGCTAATTTATTGGGGAAGCTGAAGCAGTGTCCAGAACCACAATAAAAAGGAAGAAGATGATGCCTGATAATGTATTAATCATGTTGACTGGACTGTAGGGTAATACCAATGTCACAAAAATGGTCTCTTTTTTCGTTTTATGTTCACCCCTTGTAGGTGAGTCCCTTTCCCCCAAAGTGCCCTTTTTGGCTGGTGCCCCCCCCCCCCCCACTTTGAAAGACGCTCCGCTGCCCCTGACGTAGAGAAATAGCCCAGGCCAAACCCGGTTCGAGCTGACAAGCTTTTTGTGAATAACATGGATACTCTAAGTAACTGTAAGGGGGTCAAATCTCATAATTTATGTAAAATGGGGTGACTATTTCGGGAAAGTTCCCAGACTATGTAAGTTCTATGTAAAACAAATTGCATGGGTTAATCAATGTGAACAAGAAAAGAGTAGGTTCTATTTAAGTTTATTATAGGCTAAATTGCAAGTTCAGTGTATGATAACAGAAGGACGATACAGGTAACAAACCAGTATTATGTAACAGGGAACAAAGAAAGACATCCCAACGGAGTGAATAGGCATTGTCTAGTGCAGGTGTCAGGCCACCGGCCGAGGTGCGCTTAATCTTTCCATAATGGAGAGTGTTCTTAGAACACTCCGAGTCATGTGCATCATAACAACTTTCGATTGACTAAAGTTCACAATTTGAACTCTTGGTAATACAATGAATAACCTATGTTTAACACTCCTACAAAATATCAACCCAATCCGACAATTCATTTCATGGCGGTTGCTATGGCCTTTTGATTCACTCTCTATTGATTTTCTTTATTGTTTCTTGCTCCGCACGCTTGAATAGCCCCTCTGTAGAACAGCTGAGCTGCAATGGCACGGCGGAGCAGGGCGATCCTTCCAATATTATTTTCTCATGTTATCATGCATGTTATTATATATATGTTCTTATAATTGGTAAATAAAATAAGAATAGTCTACCCTTAAACATTCGTTCCTGCCCTTCAGCTGAATCTTTCAAAAGAAATCTTAATACTTATTTGTTTTCTCTATGATTGGATTTGGTTGTGTGCACTCGGAGAGCAAAATAATTACTTTGTTTCATTATTTTCTTATTGTAAAGCGCCTTGAGCATGTTTATATGGAAAGGCGCTGTATGTATGTATGTAAATCAATCAAATCAAATATAGGCCTCAACTTTAGAGCTCATTTCCTCCCTAACTGATACCAGCAAACCTATCTTACAAGCTCTTTTCGTTCGCTAAATCAAAAGGGTTGTAAAGTTTCAAGTTTAAAGCTGAGACTTTGTTCTATCCAAATAGAATAAAATCAGATTTGTTTGTTTGTTTGTGTGTTTGTTTGTTGTTTTTTTTTTTTTTTGTTAATGTTTTTTGTTTGTTTGTTTGTTGTTTTTTTCGGGGAGGGGGACTTTTTGGTGGCTTTTTCGTGCCGGGTCACACATGTTCAAGGACGTTTTTTGTTTTGTTTAAAGGGCCCTGTCCAAGGGTCCCCGCCGCAATACTCGCAATACACGCGAATACACCCCTCCCCTTTCCTTTCAGTCACATAACAGAGGAAAAAAGAGAAGGTGAAAGAGGGTAAAAAGAAAAGGAAAAAAAAAAATCATTACGAAAAGTATAAGTATTCGCTGGCTCGCAATTTATTCATTTATTTTCATTTTTAGATTACATGCAAACATGATACTCGGTTGAAAGGCATCAGCCCCTCCCACGAGAAAATATGGCCATACGCCAGGATTTGATCATAAGTGAGCTGTTCTTTTATTTACGGGTGTAAAAAATTCAGGAGTGGGAAGGGGGTGGGTCTTGAAGTTCCTGACAAATTAAAGTCGGTTTATTTTTAAGCTTGTGCATGCAAGCCGGTGAATATAATTTAGTCAAAATTAGAAGTGAAAATTCTAAATAGAAGTCCTGCCCCCTCCCCGAACATGATTAATACATATCAAGCATCATCTTCTTCCTTTTTATTGTGGTTCTTGACATGTTTCAGCTTCCCTAACTGGCAGTAATGTGTGATAGTCTAATGATCCATGTGCGAGCGAAGCGAGGAGCAAAAGTTTTCTGACTTTTTTCTAACGTTGAAGTCCTATGTTTGTGCATTTTTTTACGGCGATATAATGAAAATGACAAGAGAAACTTAATTTGTGGAATGTCGAAAGATATTTTAATTCGTGCTTTAACCCTGTCGTTTTTCTTTAGGATTTCATCGATATCAACATACTTTAGTATGATAAATGCTTGATTTCAATATGTATTATAAGAGTTTGGGGGAAATTTTCGGAAAATATTATCCTTACTTGGTAGTATTATGGCATATTCGAGAGAGCGGAATGACAAATACTGTGTTGGGGGGGGGGGGCATGGCATGCCCCTCTTGCCTCCAGCCCCACTGCTTTACTCTGTAGTTTAGTAATGGGTACCTGTTAAGCCGCACCGATAATTTGAAGCTATATAAATATGGCTCTTTTTGTAAGAAACAGTGGGAAATATTGGTAAAAGGGGCATTTATCAGAAGAGGAAAGGGTGCTTATCAGAGGTGGGAAGGGGCAATTAAAAGAGGTGAAAAGAGGCACTTATGAGGAAGAGGGCACATATTACGTAGGGAAAGGGGTAATTATCAGAAGGGGGAAAAGGGCACTTATTAGAAGGGAAAAGGGGCACCCATCAGAAGCATAAGTGCTCTTATCAAATGAGAAAAGGGCACAAATTAGACAGAATTAGGGGCATTTATCAAAAGGAGAAAAGGGCACCTATAAGAGAGAAAGGGAACAGTTTTCAGAAAAAAGGGACACGTTTTGGGTACTTCAGACTATAGAAAAACAGAGGGGGAATCACATCAACTGCACGTGGCCTTTAGTTAAGCACTTGTTTTATAGGGTGCTGCCATCAGTTAGGGTTTGATATATTTCAAGATATGTATCATACACTGAAGCCCCTACTCTGTGCAATGAAAAGCTACTTCAGTGAAAGGCTTGTGTCTCAGATTTTGCATAGAGCTATATAGTTCGAAGAAGAAATAATAATGGGGGATCGGACTTATTGTGTTGAGTTGAATGCATGTAGGACGGAGGAATAATGGGGAGGCGGCTTTGGTTATACGTGCGTTCGAGCAGCGTCAGCGTTTGTTCTTATGATGAAAAGACAGGAAGTCTATTGACTACTGATATAAAGAAGTAATAGGAGAGAGAGAGCCCTACTGCTAATCCCTGTTAAACTGAACTTCCCTCAGTGACATAACACATGTTATGCATAGGCCGCTATTACAGGACTCAGGCCGACAGCATGGACTGATGATAGTATTGATTTGATTTGGTTTGATGGATTCATGATATATTCTAGAGTAAAAATCCCCTCATTATACCATACTTGCCTCTTAGCTACTTTTTTTGCTGCATATCTAGATTAGCTCAAGCTAGAATGACACGCACTCTAAAAAGAAAATGCTCATGCGGACAAATATTATTGCATGCAAAGGGCTCTTTTTGGTATTTAGTTTTAAATGTAATTTTCAATTCTATGATTTAAAAAGACATTAAAAAAACTGTATTTCTCACTAGCTTATACTAGTTTCACTTTCTGCAGAGACGTCGCTAGAAAATTTTGAATCGGGAGGGGATGACGCCAAAATTTTCCGACAAAGGTCTGACACTCAAATTTGGATACAAAAAATGCCGCACCCTAAGCTGTACCCACAGAATTCAGTGGCTATACCCTAACCCCCCCCCAAAAAAAAACAACAAAAAACACATACACACATAGAGAGAGTTTGATCATACCGGCCAGGCGGCCAATATTCTAATCTAAATACAGTAGTTACATAATTATCCTGGCTGCCCAAATATTTGAATATTCTGGCACCTCGCTACCTGAATATGAAGTGTTGCATTGTTGCCCGAATATCGGAACTTAAAAAATCATCAGGGGGAGGGGGGGGGGGGGCGCAGCCCATTATCGAAGGGAGTGCCTTTTGTCCGAATATTAACTTTCCACTATTTTTTTTTTTTGGGGGGGGGGGTAGCGGAAACAAATTTCCCAGATATATTTGTGGCGAGTGTGGAACCGAAAATTTAAGCAGTGGAAAGGAGAAATAATGGCCAACTTTAAATTCTAACTAGGCATATGATATTGGGAATACACCAAAGGCCTTCCCAAGGTTCTCGAGGGGAGAGGGGGTTAGGACCAACAACAACCAAAATGATAGCAGATGCAAATCATCTAGAATTGTCAGGAAAAAGAAAACGGTATATATTTTCGCCGACAGCGCTTTGAACTGGAAGTAAGTTTATGGGGAACCGCTGGCCCTCTAGATCTGTAGGGTCTATCGAGGGATGGGAAAGGGGGGGGGGGCAATAAAACGGACCCCCGCAAAAAGTAATAATATGTATATGAAAATTGTATCCCGGAATAAGATTCATAATGTATTTTTTCTCAGTCACACGAGAAAACATTCCATTTCGCGCCCAAAATGAATGGTAAATGAATCGTATTAGTGCCGACTTTAAAAATATGACGATAAGAGTTATCGGCAGCAGATGGGGGGGGGGGGCTTGAGGGATCACACTCCCACTCAAAATTGCTGTCTGCAAATGCGCCACCTCTGTCTGCAAAAAAGGAGGGAGAAAATGGGGAGAGGGAAGAGGAAAGAGAAAAGAAAAAGGAGAAAAGAGAAAGGAAAAGGGAAAGGGGAAGAAAAGGAAAAGGAAAGGAAATTAAACTAAAACAGAAAGAAAAGAGGGAAAGGAAAAGGGAAGCAAAGAAAAAGAAGGAAAACCTTTTTTTTTTTTTTTTTTTTTTTTTTTTCCTCGCTCTCAAAAAAGTGAAAAGATAACATTCGGGCAAAATGCGCCCCCCCTTCGGCAATGGGCTGTACATAGCCCCCTCCCGAGGATTTTCAAAGTTCCGATGTTTGGCCAGCCACCACTTCATATTCGGGTAGAGAGGTGCCAGAATATCCACATATTTGGGTAGTGAGGTTTCCTGATATGTAACTTCTGTACATTTTTACTAAGAAAAGTTTTTCGTTGTTGTTGTTTTTGTTTTTGCTTTGTTTTGTTTTGTTTTTTAATTTAGAAGTTGAAAAGTTGATATTCGGGTAAAAAGTGTCAGCCTATCCCCTTGCGAAAATGGGCCCGTATGATCATGACTTCTACATCTGCGATTTTCTTGTATCATTGTGTGAGGGGAGATTACGGTGTACCGTGTAGTATTTTTTGGCAAATTTGGGTGTCACACTCTAAAAATCTGTCGGCAAATTTGGGTGTCCCACCCCTCCCCCATTCAAATGTTCTAGCGATGCCCCTGGATATCGGCGTTGATTCAATCTTCATTCCTCTTTCTGTCTGGACTACAAGATCCCTAATCTTTCATAAGCTTTTGTTTTGCCACTTTAATCCCATTTCAAGGGGAAATCTAGGAAAATCTGTACTGTCCCTTTCCTATTTAATGGTTTTTAATCTCCGATTTGTATACTTGAAACACATAGGCGTAGCCAGGGGGGCCCAGGGGGGCACTGGCCCCCCTATTCAGCCCCTAAAAAAAGTGAGAACGAAAAAGCAGGGGAATTGAGACCAAAAAAAACTAAAAAGGCGCTACGAGTCGTTACCTTTCAATCACAACTTGCTAAAACGTCAAAGTTTTCACGCTTCGCGCGGGAAGGGGAAATAACTCCCCCTTCCCTGCCCCCACACCTATTACATACAGTAAAATATTGCATCCATATTATTGAAAAGCAGTCCGAGCGTCGAACTATAACTTTCCGCCTAAAAAAATTGTTTGCTACGAGCTCTTATCTTTCTCTCAGATTTGTTAAAACGTCATAGCTTTCGTGCTTGGGGCGGGAGGGGGAAAAGTCCCCCTCCCTGCACCCACCCCTGTTACAGTGCATTATTGCGTCTAAATAATTGAAAAAGCAGTCCGGGCGTCGAAATATCTTTCCGCCTAAAAAAAAGTTGCTGCGAGCCGTTATCTTTCTCTCAACGCCCCCCCCCCTCCCTTCACGCTTTGCGTGCTAATCACCAATTTCGCACGCTTCGCGTTCTCGATCACAACCCAACCCCCCTAAAATGAAATCCTGGCTACGCGGTTGCATCCAAATTATTGAAAAGCAGTCCGAGCGTCGAACTATAACTTTCCGCCTAAAAAAAATTATTTGCTACGAGCTGTTATCTTTCTCTCAAATTTGTTAAAACGTCATAGCTTTCGTGCTTTGGGCGGCAGGGGGGGGGGGGGCGAACTCCCTCCTCCCTGCACCCACCTCTGTTACATACAGTGCAGTATTGCGTCCAAATAACTGAAAAGCAGTCCGGGCGTCGAACTAACTTTCCGCCTAAAAAAAAAGTGGCTGCGAGCCGTTATCTTTCTCTCACCCCCCCCCCCCCCTCCCTTCACGCTTTGCGTGCTAATCACCAATTTCGCACGCTTTGCGTTCTCGATCACAACCGAACCCCCCTAAAATGAAATCCTGGCTACGCGGTTGGATCCTTCACGTCTGCCCCCCCCCATTGAAAAATCCTGGCTACGCCATTGTTGAAATACCACACCATGCTCTACTCATATGGCTCAATAAGTTTCACTTCTTTAATACACTATCCCCGATGTAAAAAATAGCTCCAATACCATTATGACTATGATGATGATGATGATGATAATAATAAATAATTATAACAACAACATCAAAACCATGATGGTAATGCTAATCATAATCTTAATCATAATAATCACGATAACAACAATGACAATACTGATAAATAAAAATCATGTCTATATTGACATTTGATGGGTAGCCTCATCAGTATTCAACTGATGACGGAGGCTTGGGGGCAAATCAATTACTAACCCAGCATTGAAAGCTACATGATTAATACTTTTTTTGATAGGGTCCTGCCATTACATCAGTTAGGGTTTGATATATTTCAAGATAATGTATCATACACTGAAGCCCGTAGTCTGTTCATTGAAAGGCTACTTTGAACAGTGAATGGCTTGTCTCAAATTTTCATAGAGCTATAGTTCTTCGGAGAAATAATAATGGGGATCGGACCTATTGTGTTGAGTTGAATGCGTGGGACGGAAGAATAATGGGAGGGGCGGCTTTATACATGCGTTCGATCCGCGCCAGCGTTTGTTGTTATGATGAAAAGACAGGAAGTCTATTGACTATTGATATAAAGAAGAATCAGGAGAGAGAGAGAGAGAGAGAGAGAGCCCAACTGCAAATCCCCTGTTAAACTTCAATTGTCCTCAATGACAAAGTAAAGTGTTATTATGCATAGGCGGCTATTACAGGTCTCAGGCCGACAGCAAGGACAAATGTTAGTATTGATTTGATTTGAGTTGATGAGTTAATGATATCATAATAAGATATTCTAAAAGTAAAAATCCCCTCATTGTACTATATACTTGTCTCTTCGCTACAATAGTTATTTGCTGCATATCTAAAAAATGATCATGGGGAACAATTTAATATCATTACATATAAAGGGGGGTTTTTTTGTCTTTAGTTCTAAATGTAGTTTTCAATTCGAAAATTCAAAAGACATACAAAACTGCATTTCTCATTATCCTATAAAAGTTCATTTCTCTCGTTTTCCTTGCCCTTAAATTATAAGTAGATTTTTCCATCATCATTCACGTCTTTAATTTCTGATATTGATTTCCACGTCCTATCCACATGCTATCATTTTAGAACATAACATATTTTTTAAAGATAAACATGCGAACTGAGGAAAATAGAACAAGAATCAGAATATTTGGAGAAAACTGAGAAAAAGAGAGTGTGTGTGAGAGAGAGAGAGAGAGAGAGAGAAAGAGAGCGAGGGAGAGATTGAGAGAAGACGAAGGCAATCATTATATTGGGTTTAATGGCTGCCATTTCCATTAATTATGTGGTGTTGTGTTGTTGTTTTTTGTTTCCACCAGCGCCGTTCTAGTTCTTTTTTTTTGGGGGGGGGGGGGAGCACACTATGATCGTTGAAATGCAATAGACATATTCTAGTCATACAAGATAAGAAGAATTGGAGAAGGGGAGAAAAGGAATAAGAGGAGCAATAAAACATAAAGAGCAAACTGTTAGGCAAGCCAATGCCATCGGAAACTCACTCTATTTTTAGAATAAATATATATTCTAGTTATTTTGTTGTTATTGATCCAGTACTACACACTAGCCTTTCATACACATATACTGACAGAAGAGGGCGTACTTCCGGAATCAGTGAATGGTACCAAGAGCTTCTTTCTTTGAATTTATCAAGAAGATTGGCTCGGATCCGGGAAGACTGCATTATAGGCTCCATGCGATCGTTATGTAGAAGGCACGGAGCTCAATGCAGTGTTCACGCACAATAAGAATGCGTCCGTTCCGGATGCGTTCTTATGCACCACGACATTTCGCTAAACTACCTTAGCAGTCATCATTTAGCGCGCAAGTTAGACGCATCATGTGAAATTTAAGTTTCAGTGCATCATTTTGGTATGCAAGTTTTAATGCATCATTTGGTATGCAAGTTCTGAATGCATCATTTGGTATGTAAATTCTGAATGCATCATTTGGTATGCAAGTTTTTCATTCATCATTTGATATGCAAATTTCTAATGCATCATTTGGTATGCAAGTTTTCATGCATCTTTTAGCATGCAAGTTTTAATTCATCATTTAAGTTTTAATACATCATTTGGCATGCATGTTTTTAATGCTTTATTTCGTATGCAAGTTCTGAATGCACCATTTGGTATGCAAGTTTCAGTGCATCATTTGGCATGCAAGTTTCAGTGCATCATTTGGCATGCAAGTTTCAATGCATCATTTGGTATGCAAGTTCTGAATGCATCATTTGGTATGCAAATTCTGAATGCATCATTTGGTATGCAAGTTTTTCATGCATCATTTGGTATGCAAATTTCTAATGCATCATTTGGTATGCAAGTTTTCATGCATCTTTTAGCATGCAAGTTTTAATTCATCATTTAAGTTTTAATACATCATTTGGCATGCATGTTTTTAATGCTTTATTTCGTATGCAAGTTCTGAATGCACCATTTGGTATGCAAGTTTCAGTGCATCATTTGGCATGCAAGTTTCAGTGCATCATTTGGCATGCAAGTTTCAATGCATCATTTGGCATGCAAGTCGAATAATTCCATCACGTTAAACGTCGAATTAATTGTATTCCAAATTTAGATTGCCGAGTAGAGTGCAGTTTGTGTCAATACTAGTGGGCGTACGTGGGAAACCGATTTTGCATACTGTCGTATTATTTTTACTTCTGTTTTGCGAGCAGTTCATGCGATTCGCTCTTTCCTTAAAAAAAAAAAAAAAAACTCTCGCTTTACCTTCCACTGTTAATTCTTTCTTTGGCGTTTTTCTCAGGAGCCAGTACTGCTCCGTTTCAATTTGTTCACCTATTTCTTGTTTCATATTTGTCTTTTTTGTTGTATAAGGTAGATATAGAATATAAATTAACTTTCTAACAGAACGTAAGTGGAGGAAGAAAGTGGAATTTATGTTCGTTATCGAACGCATACTTCGATGAACATCTGTATTACGTAATCTTTTGTTACGTTCATTCTCGTCCTTTGAGACACGAGCTCATGCTCTCATTCTCGGTCAAGCAGTCAAAGCTCTATTGCCCTCCCATCCCCAAAATAATTTTCCCTATTTAAACTATCGCATGTTTATATGCCTGATTCAATCTGATTTCAGTTCTAACCTACTTATCATTAATTATCATGATCATGACCATTTATTGGTAAAAGATGTCGCCTTTGTATGCGACGGTGTGATTTTTGCTAGTTTTGCTGCTCGTTTCTTTATCTTTTCTCTTTTATACGGCAGAAGAATGGAGCAAGTTGTCATCTTCTCTTCAGGACTCATCTTTACAAGCTTTGGCAGCATATAATCTTCCATCTCTCCTGATGACGGCAAAGGCATCTTCTACCACACAGCAGTATTTACGTTCCTGGAAAAAAATGGGAAGCTTGGGTTTTGTCCAAGAAAGGCCTTTCAGTTTTTCCGGTTCAACCTTTTCATCTTTCCCTTTACATTTCCCATTTGGCTTCTACTGGCATGAAGTCATCTGCTGACTCCGCGACTGCTGCAATTAAGTGGATTCACAGTTTAGCAGGTCTTCCTTCTCCAACCGACAGCCCTATGGTCAAGCTTGCCCTGCAAGGTTTCAAACGTACAACGTCTTCGCCAACGTTAAGAAAGCAACCGATCACGCCTGATATTCTTATTAAGATCATGGAAAAATACGGGCACGACCACGCCTCTTTGGCAGATCTACGGGTTTTGTTCGTGTGTTTCGTTTCTTATGCCGGTTTTTTGAGATTCGACGATATAAGGGGCATTTCTAGCAACGACCTGACATTCACAAGCGATCGCCTCGTCATTCATCTTAAGAGCTCAAAGACAGATCAATTCAGGCAGGGGTCTGATGTCGTTATCGCAAGATCATTCAAGCAGTCATGTCCAGTTCGCGTAGCTGAACGATACCTCAAAGCTCTCGGTGATCCACCAAGCTCGTTACGACCCGTTCTTCGCAGATTATGCCCATCCTCCAAAGGTCTAGTCCCTACCACTCATCCTCTCAGCTATACTCGCACTCGTGAGATAGTGTTGGAAGCCATCAAACCTTTCGTACCTGACATCTCATCTTATGGGCTTCACAGTATGAGGTCAGGAGGGGCGACTGCAGCCTTTAACGCTCATATCTCACCTTTTTTGATTTCTAGGCACGGACGATGGAAGACGGAGAAAGCCAGGAACTCCTACTTGCAACCAGATGCTAGCTCTACGCTTGTACCTTCAAAAAACCTCGGAATTTGATTATTGTTCTCTATAACCTAAATCGTTCAAATTGAATTATACTTATTTTTGAATCATGCTTTTGATTTTCTTCACATCAAGGATTTATATGTACATTTATGCGTAACAAGCTTGTATCTTACATAATAAATCTCGTGTGGTTTCAGTTCTACCTTCTCTTACACTTTTAATCGGAATTTATATTCATACGACTTAATTCCAACAGAATTGATTTTGAAGCTTTAAAAGATCATTTTCATGTTAAGCAAGGAGCAGGGAGTGCGCCCTCGTCCAGTACCCTTGGTCGCTACCCACGTTTCCTCCCAAAACAAATATACTGGGGGTTTTTCGTGGCCTCCGTAAACTAGTGTCCAACACTAGCTAGGTGCTGGGCGCCTTGCCCCCCCCCCCCCCCCCCCCCCCATTCCTCATTCTCATTTTTTCTATTTTGCTATTGTCTTCAATCTTACAAATAGCAAGAATACCACTGAAATTATTGCTATCCAATTGCTATTTACTTACTACTTTGCTATGTTACATGCTTTTTCATTGTTATCGTTCGAAATGGAAGACGAATTGTAAGAAGTATACACTGATTAAAGAGAGCCAGTACCAGGAGCCAGTACTGCTCCGTTTCAATTTGTTCACTATTTCTTGTTGGTCATATTTGTCTTTTTTGTTGTATAAGGTAGATATAGAATATAAATTAACTTTCTAACAGAACGTAAGTGGAGGAAGAAAGTATGGTTTTAGTTAGGCATATACTCGCACACATGGAGCTATGTAACAATCTACAATTGTTCAACCTAACATATATTTCCAATGCCAATGGTTCCTCAAGATCAATTGCATATGCATGTATCATATATGCCATATATGGTGTATGCGGATTTATGAATGCTTACAAACAAATATAGATATAAGCACACACATTCAACATTATTCATTTATTTTCCTGTCATGATTGACTGCAGGATAGACTACTGGGCTCACAAGTATTGGAAACGAATTGGCATTGTTCATGAACACGCATATCCAATACTCGCCAGTATGCCTTCATTCTAAGGTGATTTCACCAGTTCAACCAATTTCATGTGTTCAAGGTCAAGGTCAAGTTCAAGTTCAAGATTTTCTTTAATAGTAGGTTGTAATGTATATATATATTTTAATAAAGAAAAGGTTGAGTTCTGGTGAAGGTAAAAATAGTTTATGAACTTTCTCATTCTTTTCATGCCCAAGTGGAATGATAACAGCGACCTCTCAAAATACCCTAAAATTATTTGTATATGACTAAAAAGCAAAAACTTTTGGCCAAATTTTAATGCAACACTTGTATGTAGTCCCATAGGTCCATATTTTTTTTTTTGTCCCAAAGTCTTTTTTCACAAATTGTGATTTTCAGCGTGACGTAAACAATTGGTTATCAATTTGATGCTTCCACACTCTTACAATGCATGACTGTTTTTGTATACTACATATCAACCTTTCACTGTAACTTCTAGACAATTTTCCTCAATACAATCAAATTATGAGAACCGGAATTCTATTCCAACATGATTATCTAATATACATTTACACATTTATACAAGAATGTTGATTAATATCCCAGATGGAGAGCGCCGGGGTGGGGGGTTGGTGGGGTGGGGTGTAGGGGGTAAGTATTTAAACAAATTAATTGGAAGGGTTATCGTCGACTCGGAATGATTAATTATTTTTGTGCGAGGGATAGGGTTGGGGTAGGGGTGGGGAAACTGCTTCATGTTCCCTCAAACCGACGTTCCTGCAGAATGTTTTATATTCTGCCCGTACCTTGAATTTTGTGGCATTTAATTAACATGCACCATACCATACTCGGGTAGATTTATAAACAAGCTTGAATTAGGAAATTATTGGAAATATTGAGAAGGGATGGTGAAAGGGGTAGGTATACTCTTATTTCGAATTATGTAGTTTGACATTCACCCGATTTGTATAGCTATAGGTTAATGAATGTGAAGAATCTTTCATCTTACTCTATATCATTTATATGATTTAATTCAAATTCTAAATCATGATTTCATTCTGGTCAAAACTTTCCAGGGAATGCTTGCGGGGTATGATGCTCTGCAGAAGAAACACGGCAAGGTGTACGGGTAAGCTTGTTATGTGTTTTAGGGTCTGCATATTATGCAATGTTTACCTCTCGGAAGGGTCTCATGTAGGTTTGAGCTCACATCCCTTGTAATAATGATACAAATGATGAATAAACTGAAATAATACATTGAGAATCCATTCACAAAATGTTGGCATAATTTGTTTACATGTTTAATTGGTTTAGACCCCTTAGAATAGGAAAAAGATCATACTTGGATTTCTTGGAATTATGTATTTCTCCCCACTTTGTACTTAATGAATCATGAACTTGGTGACGTGGCTCTTAAGCACTTATAATAATAGTGGCGATGATGCAGTGGTGAGGGTGGTGGTGGTGGCAGTAATGATAATGATAATGCTAATGATGAGGATGTAATGAATGTTGCTGTGATAATGATGATGATAGTGACAATGATTCTGGTAATCAAGGCAATGATGATGATGATGACTATGATGTTGATGATGCAAATAGTAATGATAATGATGATAATGACCACAATAATGGCAACAATAATGGTGCAATGAGGATGAAAAATACGATCATGATAATTGAAATAACGACGGTGATGATGATGCAAATGATGACGAGGATGCCATTTAATTGATAATAGTAGTTGTGAACTTGAACGCCTCTTAAATCGTTTTGTTCACACAGAATGTATAACTTCCGGGATCCTGTACTTGTAGTTGGGGACCCTGATATGCTGAGATACATCCTAGTTAAAAGCTTCACCAACTTTCATAACAGACCTGTAAGTCTCTCTTTTGACTGGTGTTATGCTTAATAAATGCAGCTATAGTAATATTTCTGAGACGTATCCAAAGTCCAACCTGAGGATATGAGGAAGATTCTATTGGCATTAGCTAGCATTTCATAATCAACAGACCAAAAAGAGTTAAGACATAATGGTTTTGGCAACAAAACTTGTACTTTAATGAATACTAGTAATCTATCTGTGAAAAAAGGAATCCAGGCTGTTGTAAAACACAAAGAGGGCAAAGTTCTGAAAGATAACACAATTAAAGTGCTATATTTTGTTAAGTAGCGACCAAATTAGTTTTAGGGGGAGGGGGAGGGGGCGGGGGAGTTGAAGTTTTGTGTCATAAGTCCACCACCACTATCTTCCACTATGAAACTGCCTAGTTTCTCTTTATTTCCAGAGATTTATTAACATGAATGAGGATATGCTACATGGCCTTAGTGCTTTGGAAGGGAAGCGATGGCAAGAAGTTAGAAACGTCTTCAGCCCAACATTTAGCGCTGCCAAGATGAAACAAGTACGTCACGTGCTACTATTGCTAGAGTCATTTGCTATCTATGTATGAACAATGTTCATAGTGTAGAAACAGGATATATGCCCAGTACATAATGATAGTGGTATGAAAATGAAAGTGATAACCCCTCCCGCTACCATTACAAAAAACAAAACAGAAATGATTGTGAAATCACTGCCTCGATGATGGTTTTATCAATATGATATTGATACCGTGTACGAAAAACGAGTTATATTGGTACGCTTTGAAAAACAAAAATTGTAGTAATATCACTCTACTGATGACAGTTCAAATAAGTTAAATTGCATTCAGTAATAGTTTTATTAAGATAATCCCTTTCCACCATAGGCAGAATCACGCGCTGTGTCAAATATTTATTTCACAACAACAAAGATCATACAAATATTTATGAGTTGCAATGAAAAACTACCTAATTAATTGCATTTACATAGTACCATAAGTTACATCACTTTTGAACATATGCATGTGCATTATTTGTATTTAAGATTCCCTGCATAATTTAATATTGATTGGGAGTGGTATAAAATGCGTTTAGAAGCAATGCATATGAATATTTTGAATCACGACACAGCACAAGCTTCTCCCGTTAGCTCTGTTATTACCAAGGTATAGAGATCGATGGTTATTACATCGCATCCTCCTTTTACTCAAATTTGACACAGATGGCGCCCTTGGTGAATGCGAGCGCGGATCATCTTGTGACCCATGTTGGTAAAATGCAAAAGAAGAAAGGATACATCGAATGTAAAGAGTAAGTAATTATTTTTATGATTAGATACGTAACACTTTGTAAAATTGAATTCCTTGAAAAATGCTTCGTGATTAATTATTTGTTGACACTCAATTAGACATTTTGCAATGAAAAAGAATGAAATAAGAGCAGTAGCTGTCAAGGTAGGCCCATATTGTAAAATATTATTTTGTTTAGGTTTGATCCCATAAACCCCTATAAAATCTTTTTCTCCCACCATGATAGATTGAAGTATGATTTGTCTATTCTAAACGGAATGTAATGAGAAATCATTTTGCAAATAATTTGCCTTTATACATGTTTAATATATATATATATGGTCACTTTCATTTTTTAAAGGTTAAAGTAAAATTGTATTAAGCTTGCTGTAATATAAGTTGCACTATTTTGTATTTTGTACAATTATTGTATTCGATTTGTGTTTGCTGAGAGAAAAATAAAAGAGTATTACAAAATAACAACAACAAACATGACAAGGTTGCATTTGAAAAAGCAACAAATTAGAGCTTAACTTATATTACTATTGCTTTGCTATTTCTTGTGAAAGATTTTTTTTATTATTTTTTTTTTAAAGACAAGTCTTTCATTCGGATGTGCAAGCCATCATTCTTGTCTGTCTATGAAACAATCATTCTCTCTTTTTAAATCCTATATCACATGCTTCACTCAGAATTGAAAGATCATGCGCATTCTGCTTTGAATTATAAATAGCCAAGGCTTCCATAACACTGTTCTCTTTACCCTTTCTTGTTTCTTGTTTTCTCTCAGGCTCTTTGGCGCTTTCGTTATTGATACTATCGGGAGCTGCGCATTCGGCCTCGACATCGATTCTCAGTCAGATCCAAATAACCCGTTTGTTTCCAATGTCAAGCGCGGATTCCAGTTTGAATTCGGTCTACTTTTTTTTATTAGTAGTAAGTGCCTTTTTATCCATCAGTGTAATTCACGAGAAACTCAATACCAATCCAATAACAATTCAATGCAAATTAAATGAAATTCTGCATTTGTCCACGAAAAATGACACATTAACTTAACACTTTAATGTTCCAATCAAAATGAAACTTAGAGAGAGAGAGAGAGAGAGAGAGAGAGAGAAGGCTTCAAGTTTCTTTTCTTGGATAGCGCTATACATGTACATGTTTCCACGCAATCTGGAAAAACCATACGATCTAGTTACATTCTGCATGTCCGGTGCATAAGACTAGGCGTCCACTAGGGCGCGGACAAGACGCGGAATGCAAGATTAGTCATTCCGCATTCATTCAGCAAGCTCTCCGCATATTCTTGAAAGGCTCCGCTCACTGTCTTCACCATTCCTGAACACTTCCCAGCGTTTCCGCACCTTCAGGAGAGAGCAAAATTTCCGCGTCCAAATTTTGGTCTCGACCAAAATTTGGACGCGGAAATGAACTTCCTGACACCTTCGGCAACTTGTCCGCATTGTCGTCCGGACATCGTCAGGACATCCTGCCTTTCTTTAACACTTCCGCATTCTCCGGAAACGCTCCTGAAAGCTTCCGCGGTGCCGGAAGCTTCGCGAAGGCAAGCGGAAGCCACGCAGAATGTTTCAGGATTGTCCTTGTCCGTAATTTTACCACTCCTGGTGTGATCCTAGATGTGTCCGCACTGTCCTGCCACGATCAGCATTTTCCGCGGCATTTCGGGACATTCCTGAATGATTCCTAGGACGCTCCTAGGACTGACTGCAGTCAATGTGTTGACATTCTTAATAATGTCTCAGGAAACAATATTTTGCATAATTTTTCCGCGTCTGACGCGGAACGAATGCCGAAATGACAAAATTTGCTTCCGCAACCCTTCCTAATGTTGTCGGCGCTCTAGTGGACGCCAGCCCTTACTGAGACCATGAAGGTGTCTGTAATATGGGGAGAAGGTGATAATGTGTTTTACATCTTTTACTTGCGTTCTCCTCAAGGTATACCATCGCAGGTTGAATCATGCGCAATATGTGACTGTACGTAGATGAAATCAAGTCATATCAAATCAAAATTTGTTTTCCCTTTTTACCTTCATCTCCCTTCAGGTTTATTTCCTCCTAGAATCCACGCCTGTATCTAGTGCTTGACCAAATCAAATCAAATAATCAAACCAAATCAAAATAATCAAATAAAATGAAATCACATCAATCAATCATATCTAATCAAATCAAATCAAATCATACCATATCAATCAATCAAATCTAGCCAAATCAAATCAAATCAAATCAAATCAAATATAATCAAATCAAACCATACCATATCAGTCAATCAAAGATAATCAAATCAAATCAAATCAAGCAACCAATCAAATCAAATCAATTCAACGAACCAATCAAATCGAAAAAATCAAATCAAATCAAATCAAATCAACCAACCAATCAAATCGAAACAAATCAAATCAAGTCAAATTAAGTCATATAAAATCACATCGAATCAAATTAAATTTGTTTTCCCGTTTTAATCCATTCCCCTCAAGGTTTATTTCCTCTTGTGGAAAGAATCCTAACCAGGTTGGATGCCTGTTTGTGGATCAAATCAAGTTATAGCAAACCAAATGCAATCAAATCAAACTCTGTTTTTCTTTCTTTCTTTTTTTTAACGTGCATTCCCCACCAGGTTTATTTCCTCTTGTGGGTAGAATCCTGACAAGGATGGGATTATGTACGTTCGTTCCGGTGGACGTGATGGAGTTCTTCAAAAATGTGACTCTCAAGGCTGTAGAACTAAGGAAGAACATCTCACCAGGTTCCAGTAGCAAGGTTAGTCAGTATCTAAACATACAGAAGTGGAAATCCACTCTATGATGAGTCATATTAGGGATCGCTTCATTTTCAGGTGGAAATCCACGCTCAAAATGGGAATCCACTCTCAAATGACTAATACAAATACACAACTTTGCAGTAGATTCCACTATAATTTGTAGTGAATTCCATTATTTTAAGCGTGGAATTCCACTCCAAAATGAAGTGGTCACTAATATGACTATTAACATGACTAAAACCAAAAAGTGGATTTCCTCTTTTGTATGTTCAGAGAGTAGGTAAGAAAATGTGACACAGGAAATGCTGATTCAAAGTAACTCTTATGTATTATTCTGCAAGTTGGCGTAGAGCAAATAGTGAACGATACTGCACTTCTAAATTTTGAAACTTGGCATTAATATGCATCACACAATTTATATATAGTGGCATTAAACATTGAATTGACATATTATTATTGATTTTTTAAAAAAATGAAGTGTAAGAGGGGGAGAGAGCGATTCCATGATTCATCTCTGAATTACATTACAAAGTAACAGTGATCTAACTTAAGATTATTTTGGTTTATGTGCAGCGGGTTGACTTCCTACAGCTTTTGATTGATGCTCAGAAGGACACAGCGACATCCACCGAAAAAGAAGCCGAATATGAAGACGATATCCATGCAAAAAGTGGTCACCATGACGACATCCAGAACCACGCAAAGTCATCGACCAAGAACGTGCAACTGACTAATGATGAATTGTGTGCCCAGGTGATTGAAGTTTCCCAATAATACAGCTATTACTTCGTATAAAGATCACGATCTTGTTTCTTTTTAACAGTCTCTCTCTAGCTGACCTAGGGTTTTAAGGACCCATAGCAGTGGGCTCTCATGGGGAATTTGACACAGTGTTTACCTAATAACAGGTGTTGCAGTCACCCCGTGGACTTCGGTTTTATGACCAACATACCTTATGTAATGCTCTGCATTTTCCACCCATCACCCCATATGGCAAAGCCATTATCTTACATTTCCCTCAACATGCTCAAGCGGAGACCAGGGGTATTTCTTGACTGGACAGCTGGTTTGCTGTGTGTACACCTGTACATTTCCAGTGCCTTGAACCAAATCTGGTGTCAGCAAATTATTACTTACTGCACATGGAAACTGCCTACCATATGACCGGACATTTTATTTTCCTGTCACATTTGCTCTAGGCTTTATTTCTTCAATTCTGTAGATTGGCATTAGGGTTGCATTTGGGTTTCATGTTAGGTTGAGGGTTAAGGTTTGAGTTAGGTATAAGTTTGGTCCATGATTGAAGACAGGGAAACGGTTGTGAAGGATATTGACCGCTGAGGAATTGTCACATCAACATGTCATGCTTCGCATTTCGTTCAACAAGACAAGCATTGCAAAAAGGTTACGATTGACTCCTTAACATGCATAAGTGTTCCCGCCTCTTTACAGGCAGTGTCGTTCTTTATAGCCGGATACGAGACGACCACCACTCTGTTAGGATTTATCTTCTACGCCTTGGCCATGAATCCCGAAGTCCAGGAGAAGCTCATTCTTGAGGTTGACAAGTTGGCGCCCTCTCGCGACTCTGTAGGGTACACCTCTATCGCCTCCCTGTCTTACCTGGATCAGGTGGTCTGCGAGACCCTGCGAATGTTTCCACCTGCTGTTATGTGAGTTTATGACGTGAAACCAAGTCCATTCATGGAAAAAGTACTAACATTTCTTAGAGAATAAGACTGGCATTCCAAAAATTGAACCAGAAATATCCTCTAAAATATTGTTTTTAATATGCAAAACTTCTGAATCAATTGTCTACAAACGGCATCTTTTTGAGTTCAATTCTTCTTTTATCCGGTTGTCATCGTTATACTGGGTAAGCCTTTGGAGAATTAGAAAGATAAACCTAAAATTAAACTACTTGATCAGTGTTCTTTTCATCAGATCATAATTTTTATCAAGAAGCATGCATTCAAAACTATTCTCATAATGTTATTGTCATTGTAATTGTCCTTGAAACCGATATAATAATTGTTGATGATATAACTAAAAAAAAAAAACCTGGATTCTATTCCATTATTGGAATTTCATTATCACTTTGACACTTAACAGTACCAACAGGATTTGCAACGAAACGTTTGAATTCAACGGCCTTGTGGTGGAAAAGGGGGTCCACGTTATCATCCCAGTCAGATCCATCCATTTTAACCCAGAGTACTGGCCAGAACCAGAGAAGTTCGAGCCTAACAGGTATGACGTTTTAGTTCAACTTTCAAGTTTATTTATTTGTCTTTCTTCCAACAATAATATCAGCTACAACGTAGCCGTAACACCTTCTTCCCACAGTACAAACAATAACAACATTTACAGTAACACTTACAGGTATAACGCACTAATAGAGAGAATGAGGGCATAATATGAGTACATGTGTATACAAAGGGCAACAATATTTTGAAGAAATACAGACAAACGAGGAGACCTTAGTAAGGCATAGCTTGTGAGATAAGGTCCCTCAGGAATTGATAAAAATATATTAAAATGTGTAAACAATAGATGTACGAGTAGAGTATGAGGTTGAAAAAAGTAGAAAATGGGGTGACAATGGGGCCAAGGGAGAATTTCTTTTTTTTCATCACAAGATGAGGATAGGAGTGAAAAGACAGAAAGAAAATATGTAGGGGATGACATTGGCAGAGAAGTAGAAAGAGAGGGAAGAGGAAGGGAAGAGAAAGGGTTACGTGAAAGACGAAAGCAAACATCTTCACAAGACAAGAACGTGACAAGGAGACAGCTGACTATCGTGAAAAAATAAATAAAATAGAAAGTCTGTCATGCAGTTTTATGCATTTGTAATGTATCATGCAGTACTATCAGTCAATGATATCAACATGATTTATAGACACAATGAATCAACACAATAGTTCCTCATAAGATGAAACTTAAGACTATGTTTAAAAGCAGATTTTAAATACTCAAAGTATGTTTGATGCTTTATACATCAAGTGAGTTCCAAAACCTGTGTCCGTACACATACTAGGGTATTAAGAGTAAATCATGTCCCTACACGTGGTAAGTTTAATCCTACACTCTTAAAAAAGTTGGGCAAAAAAATGCCCAATTTTTAACCAACACTGGGCAACATACTGTCCACACAACTTTTGGTTAAAATTTGCCCAACTGATGTTGGGCAATCCATTTACTATGTTGTTGGGCAAATTAAATTGCCCATCAGTTGGTGACCCATTAGATTTTACCCAACTCTACAATTGCCCAACTGTTGGTTATATTCTCAGTTGGGTAATTATTGCCCAACCAATCTTACCCAATAGGATTGCCCAACCCTCTATTTGTTCAGCTGTTTGGTAACAAATATCATGTGGTTGAGGAAATTCAGCTGCCCAATTTATTGTTTCCTTTTTCCTCTAACCTAGGTAAAAAAAATTGAAATCTGCTTGTTACGTCCTTCTGGGTCTTAACCTAATCAATAATAACCTATCCTATTTTAAGCTGTCCTATCCTATGTCTTAACCTATCCTATCCTAGTCCTATCCTATCCAGTTAGTGCAAACTAGTGCAAGCTCTTATATACCCCTTATATTTTTTTATGCATTCGGTGACAGTTAGTAAATCGGGCCACCCCAAACCATACGCTACTAAAAATTCATGAATATTCATGTAAGTGTTTTCCCCAATATTGGGTAAAAATATTTACCACAAGTTGGGCAAAAGCGAATTTCTAACCAACCATCAGTTACCCAACAAAATTTACCCAACTGGCAAAGGAAATGTGACAAAATTACACAACTACAGGGCAACAAGTACCCAACCCATAATTACCAAATACTGTTGGTAAAAATATGCCCAATATTTAGGTAAAAAGTATTGACCAATATTGGTTACACCACTCGAGTGTCCAGTTGGTTAATAATAGCCCAGAATTGGGAATATTTTTAACCAACCAGCAGTTACCCAACTAAATTTACCCAACATTTTAAGAGTGTAAGGCTTGTCTTGTGGCATATCCATGAATTTCATAATTTTTCTTCAAAAGTTTGGCTAGTGTTAGTGGAAGGTCACCTGCATTAAAATCATACATTAGATACCCCATTTGCATGAAATAGATATCTTCCACTTTCATTTATTTTTTTTTTTTTGGTTATTAAGTGCATTAGAGAGAAGGCCTCAATCAAGCTTTTAAAAAAAATCATCAAAAGGATAATTTACATCAGATTGTAAGAAATTTATATTTTATCAATAATCCATCAAAAGAGATTTGTATTACTAAGTAAAGGATTCAACAGGATATCTTGCCATTCAATCGTGACTATAATCACATTACCCTGAAGTAGTGTATTGATAACTCGTATATAATAATATTTCTTCTTCTTGGAATTAAAATTTCAACACTCATAGTGATGAAATAGATAATCAAGCTGAGATGGAATATACAGGGTAATACCTCCTCCTCTTTTATCATCTATGCTATTGTAGACTAAATTATACCATGTGATAGGATAAAAGGCCCCTGCAACCCAAACGCAACCCAATTTATTTATTTATTTATTTATTTATTTTGTTTTATTCCTGTTGATGTGCAGGGATGCATATAACTAATATTCTGTTATTCAAACATCTGGATATGTTTCATAGATTTTTAAATGTTTTTTTGAAATATTTCCCCCAACCTCCTAAGATCCACGCTAGAAAAAAATGTTCCAGATCTCATTCCTGCAATGACATCATATGTTAATCATCAGTCAACTACACTAACATTCTACAATAAACACTGGGATGTAACTTCCCCCAGCTCAGCACATGCTCACAATATAATTGCATGCTTTCAAACAATACCTCCTCAATACCATTTTTTTCCTGGTGATGCTACAGCATGTCTGACATAGCAACTCCTATGTCTGTATGTAGGCATTGTATGGTCTATTAAAACAGATGGTCCTCTCTGGCAAAGCTACATACCACTGTCTCTCCTTAGCTCACTAATGATTAACAGATGATGTCATTGCAGGAATGAGATCTGAGGCATTTTGGGGGTGGAGCTTAGCATGTTTGATAAAATGATTTTAAAAATATCTTTAATATTTATGAAACATATTTAGATGTTTGAATAAAAAAATATTAGTTGTATGCATCCCTGCACATAAACAGGAATCAACTTGTATTTGGGTTTCAGGGGACCTTTAAAGATGGCATGAATGTCAGCTTATAGTATATATGCTAGCATCAATGTCTTTAATGATTTTTTTAAAAGCGTGGCGCAACTACGAGATGGGATGGGCACGTGCTCCAAATTCAATTGGCAAGAAAAGAAGGAAGAGAGAGAGGGGGAAAGAGAAGATTTTCTTGAACTTGGCCTTTAATTTAAACCCAGAGCACTGGAAAGGAGCCTGTGAAGGTCCACCTTAACAATAATGAATTTCTACGATGCATTAAAAACGTACTGGGGTAGTTAAGGAGCGGGGAATGGAACCATGCTTCCAATGGCAACCCCCCCCAAAAAAAAACAACAAACAAAAACAACAACAACAACAAACAAAAAAAAACAAACCCCCCCCAAAAAAAACCCCCAAAACAAAAACAAAAAACAAAAACAAAAAACAAAAAACAAAAAACAAAAAACAAACAAAAACAAAAAACACACACCAAAAAACAACACCAACAAAACAAAACAAAAAAGAACCAAAAAAAGACAAAAAATAAACAAAAAAACAAACAAAAACAAAACAAAAGCAAAAAATAAAAACACACAAAAACAAAATAACAACAAACAAGCAAACAAACACACACAAAAAGTAAATAGATAAACAATAAACGAATAAATTAAAAAAGAATTAAAATACTGAAAAGAGTGAGAGGGAAAGAGAGAGAGAGAGAGAGAGAGAGGAACAGAGAGAATAGGAGAGAGAGAGAGAGAGAGAGAAGTACCCAGAATATATTTTCTCGGAACTCGACCTAAACCGTCACCAGTCGTCACCACAATATTTCGCTGGGAAATTAACTTTTCACTTTAAAACGGCCAACTTTCATCTATCTTTGGTAACTGTTCCGCCCTGACAACAAAATTTGGAACTGTCTATAAAGATTGTGAAAATGTGAAACTGTCTTGAATAAATCTTATAGGAAACAGTGTGACGAGGGACGAGTTGATGTTGGACGAGTTGTAAAATGGACGTCGAAGAGGTAGAATAGAGTTTTTCTAAACCTACGACCACGACTTCGCCTCGTTCTTTTGTACCTTGTTCATCGGCTGGATGATGGTGTGAGCAGGACCCGTAACAAAATGGGGGAATGTCTGGAATCACTATGAAGGCCTCAGGTGAATAGAAAAAGGTGAAAAATTAGGGAATTTTGGTCTCCCTGAAACGCTAAGGTGATAGCGCGCGCTCGTGTTTCGAGTCATATGCATGCATGCATTGCGTTGTAGTGTACGCTTGTCGTCGAAGCATGTGCGAAGACACCGCGGAGTTTGCGGATGTTGATTGTTGGTGGTCGCTGACCAGGTCGTGCGGTTGCACGGGTTTGCACAGGTTTAATGTGTTTGAAACAGAGTCTTGCTGATTATGTTTCGGTGTTTTACAATTGTTAAAACTTTATGTTGGACTTTTAGTCTGTGAATGCTGGTGTTCTTGCCTTTTGCTGGTGCTTTATGGTGATAAACGTTGAGACGGGGTATGAGCTCAACGTGGGGGTTGTCTCATAGGCATTCAGTTGACGTGTGGTATAGCACGTTGTGTTGTGTGCAGTGCGGTGTATACGAGAGTGTGTTGCCGTCTGTGCAGGCTGTGATTGGGGCAGAATTCCAGGGCATCTCGCTATGAGATTTTAGTTCGCTTGATTGAGTGAATTTTGTTGGTTGAAGGTATTTCAACTGGGTTAACCGTATCAGGTTGCCGTGTTTGTTGGTTGAGGTTTACCAACGGTGTTGACCAGAGTTAGGTTGACAGGAATTTAGGTTGAAGGTTTATTCAACTGGGGTAATCGAGTCAGATTACCAGCTTTGTAGGTCGAGGTTAAATCGGCTGGATCAACCGGATCAGGTTGTAGGATTTTACGGTTGATTGTTTCAACTTGGGTAACCGAGTCAGGTTATCTGATTTTGTTTGGCTAAGAATTTTTAGGGTTTCTTTAGCTGTTTCTAATCTTTTCAGCATTGAAGATTAGGGGTCTGTATTGGCCATGGCAGATTTTTCATTGGAAAAATTTGTGGAATCTCCCACTGTAGAGGAATTGCTGGTCTTGAAGAAGGCTGATCTATTGCAGGTAGCCAATCATTACCAGGTTGCTGAGGTAAAGAGCAACTGGTGTAAAGTTGAGATAGTGAAAGCTATTATTCAGTGGTTGGTGGAGGAGGCAGATGTTCTCCCACTTGATGCTTTGAATAGCATGCCTGGTGCATCCCAGGGAAAGGAAAACGCAGAAGAGAAATTGCGGTTAAAAGAGCTGGAGCTAGAGATAGCAAAAGTCGAACTAGAGAGAGAGCAAGTAGTTCTAAGGAGAGAAAGAGCGAGTGCTGAAGAGAGAGAAGAGATTAGGCAGGCTCAGTCTGATTTCGATGTAGCTAGGCACGTACGGATGGTTCCGGCGTTTGAGGAGGATGAAGTAGAGAAATATTTTCTGCACTTTGAGAAGGTGGCTGTTAGTTTGAATTGGCCACGGGAGAAATGGTCCCACCTGCTACAATCTCAGTTGAAGGGTAAAGCTCGAGATGCTTATTCGGCTTTGTCCGTTGAAGAAGCGGGTCAGTATGACATAGTAAAAGATGCTGTATTGCATGCCTATGAGCTAGTACCAGAAGGGTACCGACAACAATTTCGGAAATCGCGAAAAGATGAGTCACAGACACATCTAGAATTTGCTAGGCGCAAGGAACAGTTGTTCGATAGATGGGGTTTTTCGCTCCATGTCAAGAACTTTGCGGATCTTCGAGAAATCATACTTCTTGAAGAGTTCAAAATAAGTGTTCACATTGATGTTCGATTGCATTTAGAAGCGCAGCGAATAGGAACACTTAGTGAAGCAGCCCGTGTTGCTGATGATTTTGTGCTGACACACAGAACCACAAACAAAATTTCTAGTGAAACAAAGAAAACTGGAAAGTGGAACAAAAACAAGAAAAATGGTTCAGCACATGTCAACGATGAAGTCAAATCACAGTCTAAGGAAGAACAGGGAAAAGCTAGTGAAAAAAAAAATGCTTTGCATGTAAACAGGTTGGGCATTTTAAGGCGAAGTGTCCTACACTTCAAGCGAAGTGAAGTGAAACTAGCGCATATCCGAATGCATTTGTGAAAAATTTGTCAGATTCACAGAGTAGGATTGAACCGGTAGACATAGAGAAAGTGAAAAAGCAGTACGAGCCATTTGTATCTGTAGGATTTGTGTCCTTATCTGAGAGTGATGAGGCTAGGAGAGTGAAAGTGTTGAGAGATACTGGTTCTTCTCAGTCCATGATTTTGGAAAGTGTTTTACCCTTTGGTGAGAGTTCTTCTGTTGGTGCAAGTGTGTTGCTCAAGGGCATTGGAGATGGTTTTGTGGAAGCCCCCCTTCATGAGGTAGACTTGAATTCCGGCCTTGTTTCTGGTGTTGTGAAGATGGCTGTTCGACCATCACTTCCTATCGAGGATGTGTCCATCATATTAGGCAATGATCTTGCTGGTGAGAGAGTCGGGTCATGTCCAGTAGTGAGTTCACGTCCTTGTGACAGTAGTGAGACAGATCAGTTGGTTGCAGAATTTCCCTCTGTGTTCCCGTCGTGTGCTGTAACTCGTTCAATGGCAAAGAGAGTAGAGTCTGAGAAGGAGTCTAGTGAGATAGATGTTGACTTAGGAGATTCTTTCTTTTGTCGTGTGGTTGAGGGTGAGTCCAAATCAAATGAGGATGAGAGTGCACGAGAGATGCATGGTGAAGGAAGTAATCAGAAGTCTGAACCAATTTTGTCTAAGAGAAAGTTGCAAGAGAAGCAACAAAAAGATCCTCAGTTGATTTCTTTGGGTGAGAGAGCTGTTTCTGAGGAGGAGGCATTGACTGTGCCTGTTTGTTATTACAAGAAAGCAGGTGTGCTCATGAGAAAGTGGAGGCCACCAGATGTTCCTGCAGATGAAGTGTGGAAAGAAGTCCACCAGATTGTAGTCCCTTTTACATACAGGCAGGACATAATTAGCCTTGCTCATGAAGCTCCACTTGCAGGTCACTTAGGAGTTCACAAAACTCAGGAGAAAATTCTTTCTCATTTCTTCTGGCCTGGTCTGCAAAAGGATGTTGCGGATTTTTGCAGAAGCTGCCATGTGTGTCAGGTTGTAGGCAAACCAAACCAGAAAATACCGGCAGCGCCGCTGAAGCCAATACCGGCCTTCAATGAGCCGTTCTCAAGGATTATAGTGGATTGCGTAGGTCCTCTTTCAAGGACAAAGGCAGGCAATGAATACTTATTGACAGTCATGTGCGCTGCGACAAGATATACCGAAGCGATACCACTTAGGCGCATTACAGCGAAAAATGTAACCAAGTCATTAGTGAAATTCTTCACTACTGTAGGACTACCAAAGACTGTACAGTCTGATCAAGGATCAAATTTTATGTCTAAGGTGTTCAAACAGGTGTTACAGCAGTTAGGGATTGAGCATGTAACTTCGAGTGCATATCATCCAGAGTCTCAGGGAGCATTGGAGAGGTTTCACCAAACCCTCAAGAACATGCTGAAGACTTATTGTCTTGAGACAGAGAAGGACTGGGATGAGGGAGTCCCATTGTTACTCTTTGCTATGAGGGAGTCTGTTCAAGAGTCTTTAGGGTTCAGCCCTTTTGAGTTAGTGTATGGACATGAAGTCCGCGGACCCCTCAAGTTGTTGAAAGAAAGGTTGTTGTCGGAAGATGAGGACATGAATTTGTTGGACTATGCTTCTTCTTTCCGCGAAAGATTGAATCGCGCTTGTGAGGTTGCTAAACAGAATCTGTCTGACTCTCAGGAGAGGATGAAGTCCTGGTATGACAGAAAATCCAAGGAAAGGAACTTCAAGGAAGGTGATGAAGTCTTGGTGTTGTTGCCCTTGGTTGGTCATTCTCTACAGGCTAGATTTTCTGGACCGTATGTCATTGCTAAGAGAATTGGTGATGTTAACTATGTCGTAAAAACTCCAGATAGGCAGAAGAAAAGACGTGTATGTCATGTGAATATGCTGAAGCCGTATATTCGGTGAGATGATGAAGAGAAAGCACAACCAGTGTTGAGTGCTGTAGAATCTAATCCAAAGAGTGAAGAAGAAGAAATGTGCAAGATTGAAAGAGAGGAACCATGTGTGAAATTGAAAAATTCAGAGGTTCTAGCACATATTGATGACAAACTAACCCACTTGTCTGAGAAGGAGAGGAAGGATGTGAAAGAGTTGTTGAATGAGTATCCGCAATTGTTTGCAGATGTCCCCTCTCGAACAGATGCTGTTGAGCATGATGTTGATGTGGGAGATACTACCCCAATCAAACAGGCACCATATCGGGCCAACCCAACAAAGATGAAAAGTCTTGAGAAAGAAATAGAGTATATGCTACAGAATGGCATTATTGAGCCAAGTAGTAGTGCATGGTCTTCTCCATGTATCCTGGTTCCGAAACCAGATAGATCATATCGTTTCTGTACCGACTACAGAAAAGTCAATGCGTGTACAAAAACAGATTCATTCCCCATTCCGCGCGTAGATGATTGTATTGACCGTATAGGCAAAGCAAAGTATGTGAGCAAATTCGATCTGCTGAAAGGTTATTGGCAGATCCCCTTGACCAAGAGAGCGCAAGAGATTTCCGCATTTGCTACACTGCAAGGCCTATTTCATTACACCGTGATGCCTTTCGGCATGAAAAACGCGCCGGCTACATTCCAAAGACTCGTGAATAGTCTTGTTTCAAGTCTTGAAGGCTGTGAAGCTTATATTGATGACTTAGTTGTGTATAGTGAAGATTGGGATGTTCATGTACAGAGAATCAGAGAGTTGTTCAGAAGGTTGGCTGCTGCCAAAATGACAGTGAATCTGGCAAAGAGTGAGTTTGGAGGTGCTAGTGTTAGTTTCCTGGGTCATGTTGTTGGCTCTGGTCACGTTCGACCACTCGGCGAAGGTAGAAGCAATTCTGGCTTTCCCGACTCCAACCAACCGGAAGGAACTGATGCGGTTTCTGGGCATGGCAGGCTACTACAGACGGTTCTGCCATAACTTCTCTGATGTCGTGGCTCCGCTAACCAATCTACTACGCAAAGAAGTGAAGTTCGTCTGGTCCAGTGACTGTAAGAGTGCTTTCGACCAGGTGAAAGCTCTCTTATCTACCAATCCTGTGTTGATGGCTCCAGACTTCAACCAGCCGTTCAGCCTGATGGTGGATGCTAGTGATGTTGGCGCTGGTGCTGTGCTAACTCAGAAGGACGCAGAAGGAGTCGACAGACCTATATCCTTCTTTTCTAAGAAGTTTTCCCCTAGTCAGAAGAACTATTCGACTGTTGAGAAAGAGACTCTATCAATGATCCTAGCACTTGAACATTTCAGCGTGTATGTTCATGGATCGCAGTACCCAGTCAGAGTATTGACGGATCATAACCCACTGACATTTCTTAGTAAAATGAAACACAAAAACCAGAGATTGACACGTTGGAGCTTGTTGCTGCAAGAGTATAACTTGAACATTGAGCACATTGCAGGAAAGAACAATGTTATTGCAGATGCTCTATCTCGTGTGTGAACTTGAACTTAATCTCTGTGAAATTACATGGAAAGTGGACTTACCTTATGTGAGATACTTCGTGAACATTTGAGCAGTTTATTGATATGAACTGGAATTCCATGTGGAGAAGAAAAACAGAACTTTGAACTTGATAATCAGAGACTGATTGGACTCAGTGAAGCAATTTTCTTCTTGTGTTTGCTTTTTTCTGAGCTTTTTGATATATTGCACATCTTTATGTATTTCTGAAAGTGAAATGATTAGTATTTTCTGTTGTGAAGAGTTTAACATGCATGACAACATTCTGGTGTTAAATTCCCTTTTCGATTTTACAAAAGAATTAAGAAAAAAAAAAGAGAAAAGTTAGTTCTCGTTTGGTTATGCATGTGTGTCACTTTCAAAACAGGAAATAAGATTTGATTTTTCATGTTTCATTGAAAAATGTTGTTTGTTGACAATTGTATTATTGGAACCAAAGAGAAAAGGTATTCTCTTGTATATTGGTCCCTTGAAGATGAAAGATAAATGTCATTGTTATGAAAATGCATAAGATTGCATTAACAGTGAAAAAAATTACCACATCTTTATATTTTGAAGATATGTTGTTTTATCTTTGAGACAGATATGTTATTGCTGAAAGTTGTTTATTAATTTCATTGGAAGAAAAAAATGTACATCTTTGCGAAAGCTATTTTTGTTGAATTGCCAAGAAGCAATTACATGACAGAGATGACTCATTTCATGTATTATAACATGTCAGTGATTTTAACATGTTTTGTTGTTTGTTGAGAAACAATTTCTTAAGTAAATTTAAATAGAAGAAATTGGATAAATACAACTTCTGATTTATGCACACATTAAGTGATAAATGTAAAGGTGCAGGATATTGGAAGAATTTTTGTGTTGAAACTTATGAAAGTTATTATTTTCATATTACATATGAATGCCATAACCACTAGACAAACTTGACTTCAGTATACAAGCTGTGATACCATCTGCATGTTGGTACTACCCAGATTTTCGTGAGTTAAATTGTTTTCTCAGAATTCTAAACTTATCTGAGGGTACAGATAGTTTCCATATTTATCAGCATTTGATGATTGATGTATTTTTGACAGTGTCAGAAACAAAAGTGACAGTGCAGCTAAAAGCAGCGCAGCATAGCCAATTGCATAAAATACTTCATGTTTTGTGATGATATATTTTGTTGGACAAAATTCATCCTTTGTCATTTTTGTGAGACACTGATGTACTCCTTTGTGTAGAGTATTTACATGTGAAGATGTTTAAGATGTTTGTTTGCCTCACAGAGAATTATGAGCATTTTACTGCAGTTGCATATCAAATTGATTGCTTGTTTATGTCTCCTTGCAAATGAACATGTTTTTATATTACTTGTAAGCCAAGAAATTGTGTTTATACTATGTTTTACAAGAACACAATTTGTGCATTTATAATGAGCTTGTGCTATTTTTAGGTACCAACAAATCGATCGATACTAGTTTTTCGCAGTATGACAGTATTACTGTATATGTATTATGAAAGAAGGCATTTTATTTTGCATGTACGATATCGATAGGGATGATTTAATTATGTACATACTTCTTTCGTTACACTCATAAGTATGTTTTTATGGAGGGGAGTGTGACGAGGGACGAGTTGATGTTGGACGAGTTGTAAAATGGACGTCGAAGAGGTAGAATAGAGTTTTTCTAAACCTACGACCACGACTTCGCCTCGTTCTTTTGTACCTTGTTCATCGGCTGGATGATGGTGATGATAGTGTGAGCAGGACCCGTAACAAACAGCAATTTTGAATGAAATTCACATATTGTTTTAAAAAAGATAGGCCTGACGATTTTGTGTTAGACTGCCTGTTGCCAGTTTGAATTTTATTTTCCTATTTCCTGTAATACAGATTCAGCAAGTCAGAGCAAGCAAAACAACACCCTTTTGCCTGGCTCCCATTCGGGAGTGGACCTCGCAACTGTGTCGGGATGCGTTTCGCTCTGATGGGCACCAAGATGGCGGTGATTGGTCTTCTCCAGAAATACAGGTTCGAGACTTGTGCACAGACCGAGGTAAGACACCGCTAACAAATATTTATGACATATAGTCAAACAGTCATCATCCACGGAAATAGTTCACTAACATTTACTCTTCAGAAGTCATTCAATTTTAATAATTGATGATTAAATAGACACTAACATGTTTCCTGTATGGGTATAAACTTTATACTGGATTGTTTTTATTTTTATTTAAGAATATAACTATTTTTTTCCTTAGCCCAGGCATCCATACGTTGTAACAAACAATCAATTTTCTTTTACCTACCATATACACGCCCGAGTTAGATGGACCTCCCACCTAATAACAGGCCTATTTCTTATGCAAAAATTGTTTTCATATTAAAGTGATTCGGTAACTTTGTGGAGGCTTGATTTAATAAATTGTTGAATTTTGATATCTGTCTTGTATAATGATGTTCAGAAGGATAGAATAATAAATAGCCAGGCATAGAAAGGTTTTCAAATATATAATGCTATTATTAAGATATCTATGACTGAATACTCCCATTTACGAAAGCGTATGTCCATACGCTTTAGTCTAACATTGAGTCTATGGGGAAAAATGAGTCTGGCATTTCCGGTCACTTGCATATGTTTACTTTTGTGAAGCACGTGATGATTTTGAAGTGCTCCCCCCCCCCCCCCGGGCTTCATTTTTACACCATATTACGTACACTGATAGCATGTAAGGCAAGGCAGCTCAGATTTTATCAAGCCTCTACAAAGTTACCAAATCACTCTAAAGCATTGAAGGTATTGAAACATGAAATTTAAAAAAATAACGAACATTATTCTAAGTTCCACTTGTTATGTTTCAAGTGATATTTAAAATTAATTGTGAATCTATTCTCTTATACTTTGTGAAAAGTGCAAATAAACCTTGAATTCTGATTATCGTGTCTTTGCATTGTCTAGAACAATTAAAGAGAAGTAAATTAACTGTAAAATGTCCAGGGAAATTTACTCGAGTAAGCAAGAGTTCTGTAAGTTGCAAATACATTTCGTTATTTTACATTGGCTTATGATGAGAATCAACTGCATTTTCCCAAGTATTGAAAGATTCACGGATGCCAAGAAATATGATATATGAGTATAATAAATAAAGATTTCAAGAACAAGTTCATCAGTATGGCTTGAATTATTAGAAATAAGTTCTATATGACACATCCAAAATAATGTTAACCTGTGACAGTTTTGGTGTCTGTGGTTCAGAGACCTTCCCCAGACATGAACTGGCAGACTGAAGTTATCTGCCAGTTTTCCGGTCGCCACATGATGTTGTTTTGGCAATCGCTGCATCATAACTGGCATACAAGTGGTATATGAATACAGAATTGAAGAGTTTAACTACAATACATAGAGAATAAATTTTCTTTTCTTAGAATTTTCTTTTGCTGTAAGTTTTGTTTTTGTTTTTGTTTTTTCTCACCAGATTCCCCCAATATTTGGTATGGGTGGCGCCCTTACCCCACCCAATGGCGTTACTCTGAAAGCAGTACCGAGAACGGATGCTGTCCTAGTATCTTAAATGACATCTCTCTCTCTCTCTCTCTTACAACTGGGCATTGTGGCGTGCGCCTGTAATCTAGCTAACAGTGGAAGTTATAAACTGATTCAGAGGACCCAGGTTCGAGAATGGGTCTCGTCCTTCGGATGGTGACGTTAAAGGTCGGTCCCCGGACGTAAATAATCATATCTGATTGATACACGTCTGTAAAAAGCCCAATTACACACACATTTTGCTTTACCAAGATGTTCGTGTAGAAAATATACAGTATATTTCCAAAGTACAGCCTAACTTTGTTTACAACTATTCAGAAACGATAAATTCAGGGTTCAAGTGTGTATAGCTATTTCCGTAAATTTCTTAGAAAATGTTTATGCATAGCCACCTGACATTAGCATTTAATGACGCTTAGAAGTTCAAAATTGATTTTTTTTTTTTTAATCTAAAAATTCAAAGATTATATATATGTAATTCTGAAAAACAGAAAAGCTGCTAATGCATGTATGCAAATTCCTACCTAAGAAAGGAGATCGGATATCGCACAACTGATGAAAATCTCTCTTTAAACATCATAGATAGAAATATATCTGAGTATCTTTGCCTGTATCGGAGAGTGTTATTTACTTTTAACACGATAAAAACTACTTTCGATAAATAAACTCAAGGGCAATTTCAAAGGCCTATTGTAGTGCCCATAGAAATCAGGTTCGGATTACGTAATACACCATTATAATGTTCGCACATTTCTAAAGGTGATTGAAATTGTCTTGAGTTTATTTTTCGAAAGTAGTTTTTATCGCGTTTTTTCGTTTTTTCAAACCTTTGTGAAATCAGTGGAAGAAAAAGAAGGAGGATGAGAAGAAAAAGAAGAAGAAAGAAAAGAGGAAGAAGAAGAAGAAAGAGAAGAAGAAGAAGAAGAAGAAAGAGAAGAAGAAGAAGAAGAAGAAAGAGGGGGAGGAGAAGGAGGAGAAGGAGGAGGAGGAGAAGAAGAAAATACAGCGCATGTTTTTTCCCCAAAAGACCCTTTTGATGTCTAACGCGTTAAATCGCCACCCTCTATACCATTTCTGGTAGTGTGCTGTTGACACTGCTGCAGTATGCCTATATCATTACTACATTAATTTTCTTTCTTTTCTGTGTTTCGTTTCTTATATGTTGTTTTTGATAAAGCTATAGATCAAAATAATTATTATTTTACTGTTTTGAAATTGTCGTTACCTTTCTGTATGACATGGAAATTGAGGATGGCCTTTTAAAATTCATTTCCTCTTAATAGACTGAATTCGAATTTCCGTTTGAATTTATATAGATCAAGATTTCTAAGTCTAATTATTATCATGTGTTGTTTGTTCAAATGCTTCTTCATTTTAGAACTGCATTAACCTTCTAAATAGAAGAAATTTGCCCATTTGTGTCAATCTACAGTCAGGAAAAAAAGTTGAAATTAATAAAACTTCAGATTTTCAAATAAATGTTTGATATAAACTTATCTTTCATACATGTACATAAGAATACACATTAAATCAATCCTCTTTTTATAAGATGATATGCATTTGAATTCAAACCATTCTCGCATGAGCATAGTCATTTAACAACAAATGAGTCTCTAAAAGAAAATTGCAAAAATGGGGCATCTGGCCATTCAAATGTTAATGAGCATTTCTATCTTGTAGAGTAAAATTAAAACAATGAAAAAGAAGAAGGGGAAAAAGATCACCAGAAAACACTTGAATTTGTGGTTGTGCTTGTCAAAATCTGGCAGTCCTTAGACTAATGTTGTTATCCAGAGCTCAATCCCCTCAATGTTTCACATTCTTTGTTTTCAATATAGAACAAGAATGTCTCACATTTGCACATTTTTATTAACATTTGAATGGCCATTTGCTCTAGTTTTGCGATTTTCCCAGTCAGACCTTCTGACGGTTAAATCGATGTGCCCATCCAAGCGTGATAGTCCAAAACTTGATCTTAATCGATATGGGTAGAATATTAATTTTTCTTTAATCTGATATATATTTTACATATTTTATCATAATATATATGAAAATAAATTTATATAAAAAAATAGTATAACAAAGAGTGTCCACTTTCTTTTTTTGATGAGTGTACATGTACATATACTTTTTTCTTCTAGGAAAAAACAACAGAACCCCCCCCCCCCCAAAAAAAAAAAAAACAAAAACAAAAACAAAAAAACAAACAACTGTAGACTGCATGGGTGTCGATGGGGGGGGGGGATATATATCCAAAAAAAAAGTGAGGTGGGGGGAGAATGGCCTGTATTATCATCCCTCCCAATATTTTCGGATGAAATAAATAAGAATTATGAGAGAATTAGAGGTCTACATTAACTTAAGACTAATGATTATCCAAACACTTTATACATTTCTTTTAGCCCATGCAGTTAGGGACCAAGAGCAGTCCTATGTTTCAGCACTTGAACACTGTATTAAGGATCTTCGTAGGTGGATATTAGTCAATAAGTTGAAGCTCAACGATAGTAAAACAGAATTCCTTATCATTGGAACAGCAAGACAAGTGTCAAAGCTGAATATCGATTGTATCAAGGTTGGCAATACTGAAATCAAACTGTCTGTAGTTGTAAAAAATCTATATGTCTGGTTTGACTCTCAGCTGAGTATGGAAACCCATATATCCAGGACATGTAAAGCAGCTTTTTATCACTTACATCACCTTCGCCACATTCGTAAATACTTAACTCGCAAGTGTACGGAAACATTAGTTCATGCCTTTTAACAAGCAAGATAGATTATTTTAATGGGCTGTTGTATTTACATATCTCAGATATGTAAATTACAACGTGTACAAAATGCATGTGCTAGACTCATCTGTAACTCCCCTAAATTTTCACATGTTAGTCCTTTACTTTATGATCTGCATTGGCTTCCGGTACGTCAGAGAATTAAATTTAAGCTGCTTCTTATTACATATAAGGCACTTCACGGCTTGGCCCCCATCTATCTCAGTACACTCCTGACATTAAAGTCACCATCCCAGTCTTACAGACTCCGTAGTTCCCATGATACCATGCTCCTTAGCTATCCGTTGTGTAAGACAAAGATTACCCTAGGAGACCGTGCTTTTGTTAGTGCTGCACCCAAACTTTGGAACGACCTCCCTCCCTCAATTAGGTACGCATCTTCAATTGACATATTCAAAAACCTTCTAAAAACTCATCTATTTCAGAAATGCTTTACATAGACATGTCTTGCTTTATATATATAACCTGGTTTCATTATCCTAGTTCTCCATAAATTTGATTTGATACATGTTACTACTAGATTATTTTTTCTTTTGTTTTGTTATGCGCAGTTGAGTATATTTATATAGAAATTGTGGAATATAAATTTACAATTATTATCATTATTATTATTATTATTATTATTATTATTATTATTATTATTATTATTATTATTATTATTATTATTATTATTATTATTATTATTATTATTATTATTATTATTATTATTATTATTATTATTATGTTTGATCTTGAAATACCATCAAATTCTTTTACGATTAGAAATAAAGAAATAAGAAATGCCATAATTTCAATGCAAAAATCGAAGAAAATTTGTTTAATCGCATTGTTATTCTCAATGAAGGGGTTCCCTCTATTGGCGTAGATCCGCGCATTCCTTCTTTTCATTAAAAAACCACTTTGGAATGCTCTAAAATGCAAGTTTTATAGACAGATTTTTTTGGGAAAAATCCATTAATACCCCCGTAACACCATCCCCCCCCCCCCCCCCCCATCAGGCGCGCCGGAAGCAATTCTGGATTGGGGGGCAAACAACCCAGGGGGCTCACTATTTTGGAGGGGGAGGGGGCTCATGTCAAAAATTTTCGGAGGTGACCAGAGGTGTACGCAGAATTTTTTTTTTTGGGGGGGGGGGACAAGACGCGTAAAATTTTTTGAAGAAACTCGAAAGCGAGATAGCGAAGCAACAGAGCTGGTTACGAGCACGGGCGTAAATCACACAAATAATCTGTTATTTTGCGAGCGAGCGAAGCGAGCGAGTGAAAAATAACCACTTTTCTAAGTTATATACAATATTTTCATTCCAACTCTTCTTCTTTTTCTTCTTCTTCTTCTTCCTCTCCCTTTTTTTTTTTTTTTTTTTTGGGGGGGGCTTTTTGGGGGGGCGAAAATGCATTTTGCCCCCCCCCCACTTTTTCGTTTGGGGGGCGAATGCCCCCCTGCCCCCCCCCCCCCTTCCGGCGCCTATGACCCCCCCCCCCCCCCCCCCCCCCATCATGAACATGGATCGACACCCCCTGGTAGACTGCATGATGTTGAAACAGGGATTGGAGGTAGAATGATTCGCATGTACTTTCATTATAGATCGTTATATTTTCTTATGTTTAGTCATTTTTTGAAGATTCTTGGTGAATTGAACAAGAGTTTGAAGGTGGAGAGAGTGTGAGATCGGGAGACATGGGCAAGAGAAAGAGAGAAGGAAAGAGATAGAGAGAGAAAGAGGGAAAGGGGGTGGAAAAGAGGGCCATTCATATCCTTAATTGCCCGTGTAGCTATTGCTTTTTCTTCTTTTTTCCTTACAAACGGACATCTTCTTTTCGTGATTCGATTGTTTCATGGTCATGATGGTATTGAAAAATACAGTTTTTACATTTTCCGAAATTCCGATTACCCCCCCCCCCCCTATTTTTTTTTTTTTATTATTATTATTTTTTTTTTTCTTTTTTTTTATACACCATCGACGGTAAAATGTAAACAGCGATATTTCAAACTGGCTACAGGCTGACAGGCCAGACGACCGACAGCTAACAACACCGACGATGTCAGTCTCTCGGGTCTTCTGACAACTTTTCTGAGGGTTCGCAATACCAACATTGGTTTCCTGGGTTGTCGGTCGACTGGAATATCCCGGTTCAGAACCTAAACTGAAAAGGGCTTGTACCTGCAAACTATATTTGAATGACACAGTGACAAAATAATAAGAATCCCTTTGATTATCAGGATTTCTGCCTAAAGGCATACAGTGCATATAAACAAACAACAACCGTGAAAACCAAACAAAAACAGACTTTGAAAATACTCTCCAAAATTATAAAAAATGCCTCAGTCTTGAATTTTATCGGAGTGCATATCAGGCATTAACTGCATGTGCTCTGTTAATAGTAATTAATTTGAACAACTATTTAATCCTTAACCTATATACTTAGCCACACACCCCTCTCCCCCACTCACACACACACACATACACACACACACACACAACCCACACGCATATATATATATATATATATATATATATATATATATATATATATATATATATATATAAATTTATATATATATATATATATAAATTTATATATATATATATATATAAATTTATATATATATATATTTAATTTTAATGATAGTCTTCTGCACCTCTGATTTATATATAATCCTCTCCCCCCACCCCCCCCCCAAAAAAAATCACATGAGCGGAAAGAGCAGAATATCAGCTCTACTTGTTAACATTCACACTGCGTTCAACAATGTTCAATGTCGTTTTGCCGCCACGATTGTTAAAAAGTAAGCGATGAGATGATAAAATAGTAACTTTGGTTACACATGATTTTTTTGTGGGGGGGGGGGGGCTCATGTTAGATGACATTATTTCCGTCTTGAGAAGTTTTGTGTGTGTGTGTGTGTGTGTGTGTGTGTGTGTGTGTGTGCGTGTGTGTGTGTAGAAATTGAATTATTTGTCATATCCCCAGCTTTGGCCACCTGTTGTAATTATGCATTGTAAACGTTGCGTATCATCGTATGATTTAAAGCCCGCAACAGATGTTTTATATTGATGTAAATATAAAAATCACAATTTTAGATTTTTTGAAACTGTTGATTGTTTGCGTGTGCATAAAAGAACTTTGTTGAGAGTCACACCAAGTTCAATTTTTTACCTTTGATTCACGATGTGATGATATGTTTGAAGCCACAAGGGCCTCACCTCGTATACTTTAAAACAGATTTAATGCCATTCTGGCTCTCGGCAGACGCCATGACAAAGTATTCAAATTGAATATACACAATGAAAGATTCGGAGAAGGGAAGATATTCAAGGATCGAAGCTAGATGAGAAGAGAAATAGAAAAGGGCGAGATATATAGAGAGAGAGAGAGTGGTCGCGGCATCTAAACAAACTCTGTCTATATACCCGAATTTATGCCATCGATGAGTTTTTTCTTTAAAAAAACTACTTTCGGCAGATCATTCAATTTGAGGGCCATTTCTTTCGCACCTTTTCCCCTTTGATACCCTATCAATAGTGTCGAGTTTTTGTTTTGCCTGTTGGAAAAGAATATCGAATCCGCTATCTTGTGTGTGTGTGATTCACCACACCGATTTTTATAGATGGACTCTTACCTACTATACATACACACACAGGTGATTTTTTTTTACGTTCAAATGCAATATGATTTTATTATGGAATGCTAATTTTAGTTTACAATGGTGATTTTTCAAAGTTCATAAGGGTTAGTTTGCGTTTAAATCAACAATTGTATCAGTCACTTCCAATAGACCATTTTACGAATTTTATGCATACTTCTTCAACAAAAGTTTCTCCTGACGAATCAAAAGCTTGTCAGAGGCTTGCCCGACAAAGCAACAACAAATGTATGCAAAATGGATTCCATCCCTAGAGATGCTTTAATGCATAGGAGTTGCACTAAATAGTTGGTAACTACGAATTCTGGAGAAAAACATGCATAAAGTGAAATACATTAGTAAACAGGTCTACTGTAAACCCATTAGTGGTATAGGGGCAAAGGTAAACCTAAATCTCTCAATGGACCTTATCAATGAACTCTCTCGCCTTTTTCATCTTTCTCCTTCTCTCTATTGTCGTTTCTGTATCTCTCTTTCTCACTCTCTTTCTCTCTCTCTTTCTCACTCTCTTTCTCGCTCTCTTTCCCACTTTCTTTTTCAGTCTCTTTATCACACTCTTTCTCACTCTCCTTTTCACTCTATTTCTCCCTCTCTTTCTCACTCTCTTTCTCACTCTTTTCCTCCCTCTCTTTCTCCTTCTCTTTCTCACTCTTTTCCTTCCTCTCTTTCTCCCTCTCTTTCTCACTCTATTCCTCCCTCTCTTTCTCCCTCTCTTTCTCACTCTATTCCTCCCTCTCTTTCTCCTTCTCTTTCTCACTGTATTCCTCCCTTTCTTTCTCTTTCTCTTTCTCACTCTATTCCTCCCTCTCTTTCTCCTTCTCTTTCTCACTCTATTCCTCCCTTTCTTTCTCCTTCTCTTTCTCACTCTTTTCCTCCCTCTCTTTCTCCTTCTCTTTCTCACTCTATTCCTCCCTTTCTTTCTCCTTCTCTTTCTCACTCTATTCCTCCCTCTCTTTCTCCCTCTCTTTCTCACTCTATTCCTCCCTCTCTTTCTCCTTCTCTTTCTCACTCTATTCCCCCCTTTCTTTCTCCTTCTCTTTCTCACTCTTTTCCTCCCTCTCTTTCTCCTTCTCTTTCTCACTCTTTTCCTCCCTTTCTTTCTCCTTCTCTTTCTCACTCTATTCCTCCCTCTCTTTCTCCCTCTCTTTCTCCCTCTCTTTCTCACTCTATTCTCTCCCTCTCTTTCTCCTTCTCCTTTCTCACTCTATCTCCTCCCTCTCTTTCTCTCTTCTCTTTCTCACTCTTTTCCTCCCTTTCTTTCTCCTTCTCTTTCTCACTCTATTCCTCCCTTTCTTTCTCCTTCTCTTTCTCACTCTTTTCCTCCCTCTCTTTCTCCCTCTCTTTCTCACTCTATTCCTCCCTCTCTTTCCCCTTCTCTTTCTCACTCTTTTCCTCCCTCTCTTTCTCACTCATATTTCTCCCTCTCTTTCTCACTCTCTTTTCCAGTCTCCTTCTCACTCTCCTTTTCACTCTTGCTCCCTCTCTTTCTCCCTCTCTTTCTCACTATCTTTCTCACTCTCTTTCTCGCTCTCTTTCCCACTTTCTTTTTCAGTCTCTTTATCACACTCTTTCTCACTCTCCTTTTCACTCTATTTCTCCCTCTCTTTCTCACTCTCTTTCTCACTCTTTTCCTCCCTCTCTTTCTCCTTCTCTTTCTCACTCTTTTCCTTCCTCTCTTTCTCCCTCTCTTTCTCACTCTATTCCTCCCTCTCTTTCTCCCTCTCTTTCTCACTCTATTCCTCCCTCTCTTTCTCCTTCTCTTTCTCACTCTATTCCTCCCTCTCTTTCTCCTTCTCTTTCTCACTCTATTCCTCCCTTTCTTTCTCCTTCTCTTTCTCACTCTTTTCCTCCCTCTCTTTCTCCTTCTCTTTCTCACTCTTTTCCTCCCTCTCTTTCTCCCTCTCTTTCTCACTCTATTCCTCCCTCTCTTTCTCCTTCTCTTTCTCACTCTATTCCTCCCTTTCTTTCTCCTTCTCTTTCTCACTCTATTCCTCCCTCTCTTTCTCCTTCTCTTTCTCACTCTATTCCTCCCTTTCTTTCTCCTTCTCTTTCTCACTCTTTTCCTCCCTCCCTTTCTCCTTCTCTTTCTCACTCTATTCCTCCCTTTCTTTCTCCTTCTCTTTCTCACTCTATTCCTCCCTCTCTTTCTCCCTCTCTTTCTCACTCTATTCCTCCCTCTCTTTCTCCTTCTCTTTCTCACTCTATTCCCCCCTTTCTTTCTCCTTCTCTTTCTCACTCTTTTCCTCCCTCTCTTTCTCCTTCTCTTTCTCACTCTATTCCTCCCTTTCTTTCTCCTTCTCTTTCTCACTCTATTCCTCCCTCTCTTTCTCCTTCTCTTTCTCACTCTATTCCTCCCTCTCTTTCTCCTTCTCTTTCTCACTCTATTCCTCCCTCTCTTTCTCCTTCTCTTTCTCACTCTTTTCCTCCCTTTCTTTCTCCTTCTCTTTCTCACTCTATTCCTCCCTCTCTTTCTCCTTCTCTTTCTCACTCTTTTCCTCCCTCTCTTTCTCCCTCTCTTTCTCACTCTATTCCTCCCTCTCTTTCCCCTTCTCTTTCTCACTCTTTTCCTCCCTCTCTTTCTCACTCATATTTCTCCCTCTCTTTCTCACTCTCTTTTCCAGTCTCCTTCTCACTCTCCTTTTCACTCTTGCTCCCTCTCTTTCTCCCTCTCTTTCTCACTCTCTTTCTCACTCTCTTTCTCGCTCTCTTTCCCACTTTCTTTTTCAGTCTCTTTATCACACTCTTTCTCACTCTCCTTTTCACTCTATTTCTCCCTCTCTTTCTCACTCTCTTTCTCACTCTTTTCCTCCCTCTCTTTCTCCTTCTCTTTCTCACTCTTTTCCTTCCTCTCTTTCTCCCTCTCTTTCTCACTCTATTCCTCCCTCTCTTTCTCCCTCTCTTTCTCACTCTATTCCTCCCTCTCTTTCTCCTTCTCTTTCTCACTCTATTCCTCCCTCTCTTTCTCCTTCTCTTTCTCACTCTATTCCTCCCTCTCTTTCTCCTTCTCTTTCTCACTCTTTTCCTCCCTCTCTTTCTCCTTCTCTTTCTCACTCTATTCCTCCCTCTCTTTCTCCTTCTCTTTCTCACTCTATTCCTCCCTCTCTTTCTCCTTCTCTTTCTCACTCTTTTCCTCCCTCTCTTTCTCCTTCTCTTTCTCACTCTTTTCCTCCCTCTCTTTCTCCTTCTCTTTCTCACTCTATTCCTCCCTTTCTTTCTCCTTCTCTTTCTCACTCTATTCCTCCCTCTCTTTCTCCTTCTCTTTCTCACTCTATTCCTCCCTTTCTTTCTCCTTCTCTTTCTCACTCTTTTCCTCCCTCTCTTTCTCCTTCTCTTTCTCACTCTATTCCTCCCTTTCTTTCTCCTTCTCTTTCTCACTCTATTCCTCCCTCTCTTTCTCCCTCTCTTTCTCACTCTATTCCTCCCTCTCTTTCTCCTTCTCTTTCTCACTCTATTCCTCCCTCTCTTTCTCCTTCTCTTTCTCACTCTATTCCTCCCTTTCTTTCTCCTTCTCTTTCTCACTCTATTCCTCCCTCTCTTTCTCCCTCTCTTTCTCACTCTATTCCTCCCTCTCTTTCTCCTTCTCTTTCTCACTCTATTCCTCCCTTTCTTTCTCCTTCTCTTTCTCACTCTTTTCCTCCCTCTCTTTCTCCTTCTCTTTCTCACTCTATTCCTCCCTTTCTTTCTCCTTCTCTTTCTCACTCTATTCCTCCCTCCCTTTCTCCCTCTCTTTCTCACTCTATTCCTCCCTCTCTTTCTCCTTCTCTTTCTCACTCTATTCCTCCTCTCTTTCTCCTTCTCTTTCTCACTCTTTTCCTCCCTCTCTTTCTCCTTCTCTTTCTCACTCTATTCCTCCCTTTCTTTCTCCTTCTCTTTCTCACTCTTTTCCTCCCTCTCTTTCTCCCTCTCTTTCTCACTCTATTCCTCCCTCTCTTTCCCCTTCTCTTTCTCACTCTTTTCCTCCCTCTCTTTCTCCCTCTCTTTCTCACTCATATTTCTCCCTCTCTTTCTCACTCTCTTTTCCAGTCTCCTTCTCACTCTCCTTTTCACTCTTGCTCCCTCTCTTTCTCCCTTTCTTTCTCACTATCTTTCTCGTTCTCTTTCTCGCTCATACTCTCATCATTTTGTCTTTCGTCGGGATCTATTTCTTTTCCCTTCTCATGCCACCATATCACTATTTATTTCAAACGTTTTATTGCCATTTGCTATCGTAAAATGATTATCGTAAATTAAAGGTCGAAAATATAAACTCAAAATGAACTCAAATAAAGTTGTCTTTCTCTTGAGTCATTTTCCCATAAACCATATTATTGATATTGGGTTTCTTTATACGGGCGTTGCATATAAAATTGAACAAACTTTTAATTTAATAAAATACAGAAACAAACCTAAACGCACATAGAAAACTGGGTAGTGTTAAATTGATATTACATATAATATGCTGTCTAGTGAGCGTAGCGCCTGAGGGGGGAGGGGGTGAAGAAATATTGAAACATGACATTGCCTTACAAAGCTCAAACAGTGTTACTGAGCATCACATAACATCTATAAAACTTATTTTGCACCTCCCTCACCCCTCCCCCAGAAAATTCATGGGAGCACCTGCGAGCACCAGAATATGTGATGACACATGCCCCCTAGCCCCCTGACTACGCCACTCAGTTGTGTATGGCCTTGCGAATTTTAGGTGTATTGGACCTAACTAAAAGCAAGTGCATAAGAAGTTCAAGTATTTTATTTGTCTTAAAGTTTATATAGACCTCCGTGCTATATAGTCTTACTTGGCAAAGGATTGAAATAAGACCTTTTAAGGCTTAGGGAATTAGAGAATTAAAGAGAGAGAGAGAGAGAGATAATAAAAAGAGTGAGTGAGAAAGAGAGGGGAAGTAAGAAAAAGAAATAGAGAGGGAGAGAGAGAGAGAGAGTGTGTGTGTGTGTGTGTGTGTGTGTGTGTGTGTGAGAGAGAGAGAGAGAGAGAGAGAGAGAGGGGGGGGGCAGGGGGTTATCGGCACGTTTGGTAGCATAAAATTATAAAGTCTTATGTACATGTACGTGTGCTCGAAATCTGCCATAAAGTACTAAATATTCTTAGTCGGACAAGCACGCCATTGCGTTGTTAGTGCCTTACCATTCATCCTGCATTTGTTACATCAACATGTTTGAAGCAGATATGTCTACCTTATTAAGAACCAGTACCCTGATACTTTTTGTCTCATTATGCTTTGGATTTCACGAAGTATCAGGTAAAATGCATTTCATTTTTGAACAGCAGAATTATATATTGCCATTTTTATGTTCATGTGTTCAAAAGGTCTATTACCGCCTTACATAATTTCAAAATTTTTTCCTTAAAGGGCAATCCAACCTTTGTTATGAGATGATTTGTGTGAAAGCAGAAAAATAAGAAAAACAGGATGGTGAAAGTTTGAAAGAAATTGGACAAGGAATAAGAAAGTTATGGATGTTTGAAAAATGAGATCACTACATCTATGCGAATTTCAAATTGGCAGTTTAATGATTCGATTGTGACATTTTTGTGGACAACTCTCCCATTTGTCGTACACAAAAATATCATTAATTTGCAGTTTTCTTCGAGGCGCTTTTACCATCCGGGCAGTACTCAAAATATATTGGAGATAGCATATTGTTATAGGTCCTCATACAAGAAAAAGACCCTACTGAGAAATACATTTTGAAAAAAAAGTGACATTTTAGTCATTTTGTGTGTTGGAGCAAATGGGGGAGTTGTCCACAGCTACATCACAGTGACATTACCTATTCGGCCAATTTGAAATTCCCATATGTATAGTGATTACAACTTTCAAAAATTCATAACTTTCTTATTTCTTGTCCGATTTCGTTCAAACTTTCACGAATCTGCTTCTCTGATTTTTCCTCTTTCTTTCAAAGCAACTTGCTATCAAGGTTGGATTTCCCTTTAAATTGTAGTATCCATGATTACAAGACTCGTAATGCCTCCAATTTTCATTTGCCCCAATTTAGAATAAATGTTTCAAAAAAATCGAATTTCAAGAAATATTCCTTTTTTGAAGATTTTAAAAAATATTTTAAATCCCATCTTGTGAGTATGTATGAGATTGAATGATTTGATTTGCTTTCTCTCTGTGTTTGCTTCTTTCTTTCTGTTTGACTTTTTGTGTATCCGATTTACTTGCTTTATGATTTATCTAAGGGGTCAACGTTTTATAAGGATAAATGCTCTTTTTGTTGACCCCCCCCCCCTTCCCATAAAATGTCTCTCATTTATTTATTTATTTTTTTAATGCACATCATTTTATCATATTAATCATGTACCTTAAGTTTGTTTTATATCACAATTTTTATCTCATGTATCATGTATCATAAATATTTGTGTATTTTTATGGAGAATGAAATAAATGAATTGAATTGAATTGAAAATTAAGTTTAAAAAACAGTGAAATATAAGGCACTGGTAAAATATCTTGTGCAGTATTATTTCCAATCTGTGTACAAGCGTTTAAATTTGCAGCATATTTATATCTAAAGCTGGTTATGTTAGGTTTCCCAGTAATGTGTAAGGGGTCCATTGTATTTAAGAATAGAATAATCTAATTCTGGCCTTTTCGAAGGGTTAAAACACTGTTAACTCTTTGAGTGCCGATGTCACATATGTGTGACAGATAGACTTGTTATTTTCATTCACCAATTGCTCCACCACAGATAAGGTGGTCGATGACTATATCCAAATTTTCTCGATAAATCAAACATTCTAAATATATGATTATAACTATATGCTACCATAGAAATTTTCAGAGAAAATTGCAGATTTTAAAAAAAGATATTGCCTTATTTCAACTTCAAACGATAGTAAACAAATGAGAAACCGAAAAATAATAGACAAAAAAATAAAAAAAGAAGTCAAATGTCATTTTCAATCATTCTTATGCATAAATTTGGGTTAAATCGTAAACATTTCCTACAAATATTGTACACAATATGGTTCATGAAGTGCCGAAATTTAAAAAGTAAGCATTGATCACGCGTTGGTAAAATTTTGAAGAGAGTTAAACCCCTTGTCACAGTAAGAGTAAATGAAACGGACTAATTTGCATATAATGTTTTTACTTCTGCTTTACCTCCATTTCATGCATTTCTACACCTTGAGGATTCACAATCATGATGCCTACAAGTGAGCTTGTTACTGACTTAAATGGTAAGATATTAAAACGGTGGAAGAAATTAGCAAACTGATTTATTCATACATTGTGAATTTTATTAGAGTTATAAAATAAATTCACTCGACAGTGATTTTTGTCTTCTTGGTAGTATTTTTTCTCTGTGTAGCCTCTCGCTTCACACAATGTCTATGAGCAAAAAGAAAATAAATACCCATTCTACCTGTAGAGGGTAGATCCATTCATGCTAAAGAAAAACTTAACTCTAAGTTTGACTGATTTAGCTTTCTTTCTCTCTCCCTCCCCCTCTATGTTGTACTTCTATTTTCCTCCTTCTGCACTATATCCCTCTTTGTATGCATTAAAGAATTCACAACGCTCCCAAGTGAGATCTCAACTAAGAAGACTGGTAAGACATCAAGTTTTAGTGTATATGACATTGTATGTAGATGAATGATTTATACTTAGGTGTGACCCACGCTTTATGTAATTGATAATAATTTGAGTAAATTCTCTAAGTTATGGAGCTTTTACCTTAACAAACTACGATTATTCTTAAAATATATATGAAAATCATGTTGCCATTAAACAGAATCCCCCCCCCCCATTTTTTTTTTTATCTTTACTAAATTAATCCAGGTTTAACTAAATTTTGATTTCGTCATATTTCATTAGACGTTCCGGCGTACAGTTGGTTTGGTCCATTAGTCATGACTTTATTCAAATCTTAAAAACAATATTTTATCGATTAACAGATCCGAGAAGCACTGAGGAGGTTATGACAACAGCTTTAAAATCAGGTAATTCAACGTTAAATAACTGATTTAAACGTAGTTGGATTGAGTTATATATGGAGCGCCAAATGTTAAATGGCTATAATTCTTTTCTTCTTCTTTTTTTTTCTTTAATCTCTATTGATTCAATTCAGGACCAACTTTATGACGTGTTAATTTTCCATTCAGAAGGAGTTGTTAGCAACGAAGGGGAAGTGAGTGTTTGACCACTGGTGCTCCACAGATTGGTGTAATAAGTTAAACCAGATGAAAATAAGTCTTCCTTGGAGAATTCGGGTCAAACGATCTTTGATAAAATAACACGATGATGTAATTTGGGGGACGAAGCCTAAAAGTCATTTGAAGAACAAAATCAAGTGTCCAGATCAATTCCGTTTTATGATTTACACATTCAGCAGTGATACAGTTGAGGTTCTGTTAGACCACCTCTCTATATGTAAGTTAGTGAGATCTTCTTTTGTCCATTGACAGATTCAAGTAGCACTGAGAAGATGGTGACAACATCGTCGTTTGAAACATCATCAGGTAATTCTTTAATGAATTGAACTTGTAATGAATTAGGTTAGTCGAGTTTAGTTCTGGAACGCCAAAATTTAACAGCTTTAATACCTATAAACTGCTACATTTCTGAAACTAGATATGGAAATTACAACAAAATAAAAAAGACTACGTTCATTACCTGCGTTAATTTCGTTGCGGGTCCACAGTAATGAAGAGTGTTTGAAATCTTGTTTTCCAGATGGATGGATTAACATAAAGCTCCTTAAAGGTATTGTTCAGTGGTGGAAAAATTTATTTATTTATTTATTTATTTTTATTTAGTCTTATTTCACCAGGGTGGCACCCTCATTTTAGGCCGCAAAACTTGGTTTAGGGGCACTTTGGTGGGTTTTTTCAGGGGCGTGTTACACCCCCTTTCCGATAGAAATTTTCGTAAGATTTTTATATTTTTGTAAGGTACACCCATAACTCTTCCTTTGACAAAATTTGGTCCATGTACCTGAAGGGGAAAAAAATTGGACCCAATTTTTAGGGGCATTCTAACAACCCATCCCGACGGAGAATTTTTGTCAGTTTTTTGGTGTTTTGGTAATGTATAGTCATACATCTTCCTTCTGACAAAGTTTGGCACATATGTTAGATGGGTTGATATCGACCCGACTTGTCGGCCCCTTTGAGGGGCTCCGGGGGCCAAACCCGGCGGCTTTGTTCGAGGTGACAAGCTTTTTGTGAATGACATGGATGGTCTTAGCAACCTTAAGGGATCAAATTTCATATGTAAAATGGGTTGACTATTTCGGGACAGGCTCCTGGCCTACATGTTCTGGAATAGCCCAAGGGGGCAAGATCCTGCAACAAAATAGCCATATCCAATAATCAGATGGATGACGCCCTTCCTTATAGACAGAACTTTGAAGAACAAAATTAAGTGTTGATATTAATTTCGCTTCGTAATTATTCTTCTTTTTCTTTTTCCTTTTTCTTTTTTTTTAAAACATATTCAGCAGTGTTATGATTGAATGTTATAGTTAATGATATACCAGCCCATATCATTACTGCACCTGTTACTATTTTATTCAAATCTTATTACAATCTTTCATTTACAGAGTCAAGTAGCACAGAGAAGATGGTGACAACAACTTCGTTTGAAAAATCATCAGGTAATTCGTTACTTTAATTGTCAAAGTATAATAAATTGGGTGACCTTACGATAGTCGAGTTATTTATGGAGTGCGATATATCAACCGCTTCATCCTATAAGTTGTTACATTTCTGAAACTAGATATGGAGATTATAACAAACTGAAAATGATTACTTAGACTTAATTTCTGATCATTCATATAACTTTATCAAGTCATTAATTTTGTTTCGGAATTACAATAATTCACATCCAAATGGCAATGGAGTGCCTGTGCTCCAAAAATCAATTGACTGATTCAACCAGGTTGAACTGAATCCGATTTGGAGCATTCGTTCTAATAAATCTGTAACAAAAATAAACCCGACTACAAGTAACTAATCTATTTGAATATATCAATTCGGAGAGTTAGTTTAAGAACAGAATAAGTGGTCAGACTCATTTCATTTCAGAATGACTGATCTTTGTACATAGTCGCAAGTGTTACATTTAAAGTTCCAGAGCCATTATTGCATTCAAGGCCCTGTCTTATTAAGAGTTGCGATTGATCCGAATTGATTGCAACTTAACTTGAGACTAATATTATCGCGACCCTTTACACCTGTCCAGAGAAAGGAGAAGTCTGCATTTGATTTGAGGACTTGCGCCCGTTTCTAATCAGTTGTAACCCTCAATAAGACAGGGCTAAAATTTTGCTGATTTTTTTTATTTTTTAAATCCGATAACAGACCCAGGGAGCACTAAAAAGGAAGTCACTACAGCTCCGTCTGAAACACCAACAGGTGATTAAAAAATTGGTCTTAAAACTTGAACTTTGAATCTAAATAGTAGGCAATAGTATGTGACAAAGGAGTCAACAAAAACTTTTAACTACCCCATCTTCTACAGCTCGTCTCTTGTTCAATCGTGTATGGAGTTTTATGGAGGTACCTACCCTCGTGTATAATATATCAAAGTATTTGTTTAGAGTATTCGTATAGTAAACCTTTTGAGACGCAGGTAAATATAATACAGGCTTCATTTCCTAAGAGACTCCTTCACTTATTTATTTGTGTTCGTCTTATTTGTTGATCAACTTTATTGATTGTGATGAATAATATATATTCATAAACACACACACACACACCCACACACACAGAAACACAAATATATAAATATATATATATATATATATATATAAAGAGAAAGAGAGAGATTGAGCACTTCTCCTTGTATGACATCACACGTCATTACTGTATTTCTTGATGGAGATTATTCAAATCATCATTGATTTCAACTTTAAACTTTCACAAATTTATGAGTTTCTCATATACTTTTATCGACGTATTTCTTTAATTTTCCTGTTTCTACCCAGGATAACTTATCTGAAGGAAAATTTCCCTTTGAACATGTTGAAGGCAGTTGTCTGTTCCTAAAATGTGAGGGGAATTCTTAATTTTTTTTTTTTTTCATTCTCCATCACACCGTGTTTATAAAGCCTTATTTTTTGTCGTTCTTCCTCCACTTTTTATTGAAGCATAAAACCATGATGACAATATGTATCATACAACTTCTATTCCCAAAACAGACCGAATGAACACTAATAAAGGAAAGACAAGTACAAAGGCACCAGGACCTGGTCCAGGTAATTGTTAACAGATCTTGAACCTCATTCAAACGTGACGCGATATACTTCACAAATGGTTTTGCGTGAACGTAATTCTCTAATTTCCATTTCTCACAATATTGTGTATGTATTTCCAAGAGAGTCGTGATTGCATTTATAAAATTTCTTCCGCTGCATTGCAAATAGTTATTCCGACGTTATGCATGTTTTAAACGCGAAGCTAGGATCCTACCTTTAAGCTTAATAAATTAATAAAGGTTAAGAATTTATCAGTCTGGTCTAGCCGAAACCACTAGCCCGTATCCCTGGGCTAGTCGTTGAATCCTAAGTATCACTAGGCGTACGACAGGTTGGAGACATCCGACAACCATTGGTCAATAATTACTTGTTGGAGATCGCAGAGAGGTTTTTGTCAGTTTTCAGAAGGTTGTCAGGGTTGGCGACTGGTTGTCCGAGAATTTTGGTCGGCTGGAAGTTTACGCTGATGCATCTAAAACCTTTTACTACCCAAAATGGTTGTGAAGAGGCTTTTCCTGGTTTCCTATAGGTGTGCGAAAGGTCTCCGACTGAGCTCCGACTGATCGTTAGTTCTCGAACGTACTTGAAAATAAGGTCAGTGATTGATCACCGGATAATAAAAGACCAGTCACCCATTGATTCGCAAACCATTACCCAGCACCGACGATCAACATTAATCAACACCATCACAAAGACTTTCATGAAATCAGTTCAAGGGTAGTTTAGATTTATTGCCTATTGAAAAAAGTAGTTTTACTTATTAAGAGATAATTTGATTCATGGACCACATGCTTTCAAGCCGACGGTAGAAATGGGAAAATCATATTGGCAGTTTCCTCTTCATGAACTTGTTAAATTTGAGTAATATATTCAGACAACTTCGAATACATCCTTGCTTTGCACCTATACAATGATGTATTATTCATGTACCTATTCATCATAACCTGGCATAAATATATAATTTTACGGTTTTTCACCAGTGATTCAAAGCCTCCCGTATATCGTCAACTGCCGTAAGAAAATCGGCCATCTGCTAGTCCACGACCGGTTATTCATAATCGCCGAATTTACGACCCTTCCTACGAGCGAAAGCCAATCAGTCTTTTATGATCGGCGATTGGCCTACAACCGATCGGCAACTATTTTACAAACGATCTGGTAACTAATCGCAAACATATGTTTTTTGCAGATTGGTAATCGATGGTAGCAGCTTTGTTTTGTTTTGTTTGGTTTGTTTGTTGTTTGATTGTTTGTTTTTAGTGGGTTTGTATTGTTTTGTTTGTTTGTTATTTTTTGTTTGTTTTGTTTTGTTGTTGTTGTTGTTGTTTGTTTGTTTGTTTGTTTTTTTGTTTTTTTTTGGGGGGGGGGGAGTGTCAGAAGTCGGCTAGCAGTCATAAAGCCAGTGAGACTAAGGCCTATAGCATTTACAAAAAAATCAGTATAGATGGCAGCAATGGGGAACTCTGGTAGAGCAACGCATCATTATTATCTCATGTTCATTTCTCAAAATTATATGTATACAATATATATATATATATATATATATATATATATATAAACACAACTTCGGAAAACCGAGCACAGGTATACACTCCGAAAGCGGCGTATGAATAATTAAAGAGCCCTCATCGTTCAGTGCGAGGAAGTGTGTACAAAAGGCATGGGGAAGATCTTGCAAGTCAACCAGCCAACGATATATATATAAAGTTTTAAAAATAATGCTGCGTGCCAATTATCTTCAAAATCTTTCAAAGATTTGTCATATGAAATGACTTTCAAATGACAGATGTTTGAAATAAGTATATCCCCAGCATTATTTTTTGAAAAATATATTATCAACAGCAGGTCGACATTGCACGATTTTCCCTATGTCTTTTGTACACACTGTCTCGCAATGAACGATGAGGGCTCTATATTCAGCTTGCTCCATACGCCGTTTTCAGAGTATATATACTTGTGCTCGGTTTTTCGGAGATGGGTCTGACTATATATATATATATATATATATATATATATATATATACTTATATTATAATACGTATATTCACAAGATACGCCTTAAAATGGAAAATGTTTGGGATTGCTGCAGCAAAATGATTACGTAGAACGTACATGTTTGATGATTTACTTCGGATATTTCTTCGTGTTTGAGATCATCTTCAGCAAGGGCGTCGCTTGACCATTTCGGAGAAGCGGAGCGGGCGTTGAGTCGCACCCCTTTTTGTTATGCTCATAGCACACGATGACAAACTATCGATAAATTTCAATTCTGTAATGTCATTTTCATTGTCGGAATTCCCTTGCATTATGATACAGAATCATCGCTGATTCTCGATGTCAGTGCTGCTTTTGGAGCTGTGGGTGTGATGCTAGTCATCGTCATATTTTTCGTCTTGAGAGGGATGTACCAGACAGACAATGAGTCCAAATTCGAGACATTAGAGTAAGTTAAACATGCCATCTTTACGTGACCATAATATTTATCGCTGCAGCCCAAGAGACCAACAGCCAATGCCGCAGGCGTTCTGTCACTGTTTATAAGAGATCATGAGACCGATACTATCGGTCTCGTAGGCTGTTGGACTACTGGGGTGTCCCTAAAATTTACCCTGTCAACCACAATTTTTTTTCTTCTTCTTCTTCATAAAGTAAAATATAAGGATTTCGAAGTACACATAGTCATTTCACATCATATCATACTCTCATCATGTAGATTAACCACTGTTAAAGGGTATTCTTGTCCACTTCGATTCAAATTGAATGAATTTCTATTTCAGTGTGAAAAAGCAATGAAATATTATAAGGATATTGAATGATATCATATGAAACAGATTCCTACATTTACAAAACGATGTTAGCCAAACACGGTTCATACCGATTCTTTCTTCTGCTGTGCTAGGACTGAATTATAAAGCTCTCTAGGATTCTTCAAAATTTAGAGCTGCTATACTTTATGGTGTCTTGTTCCGTGTATATGTATGTATAATTTGCATCATATCACTTGAATATTTTATATATATTTTTAATTCCTCGTAACTTCATGCATATGTGAATGGCTTTTGTTTTGGAAATTATCTCCTTCTTTCTGTAGGGAGCCTATGGAAATGACAGGCTTTGGGAAGAGGGCGACAGTACAACGAAAACTTGAAGATCAATTTGAAACGGCTAAGTAGCTGTTTTGGGGGAGTCACCATGTCAAACATGTCAAAAGTACACGACAAGATCAATGAACGGATAAGTAATTTGAAATAAAACATTATCAAACCCTAAATATACTATAGACAATATACAGTTGCAATTAGAGGAGAAGAAATATACTGCAAAGTCGTTATACCCGCTTTTATACATTCAAGATATTATTCCACATTTTCTAGGTATGTCGAGTGACCAATCCATATGGATATCAAAATAAATAATATCGACAATCTCCTGGAACCTGTAACATAAAGAGTGTATCTCCTCTAAATTAATCTCTTTCAATCGTATCTGTATACTACTTTTATTATACAGTCTATTTACTTTATTTTAAGATATATTCGATTGTAGCATGGACGGAGAAGGTGTTTTTTTTTTTTTTTTTTTTTTTTTTTTTTAATCAATAATCGTAAGCCGATTTTTATAGTAGAGGACCCTGGTGAAATATTTGACTAAAATCATCAAAAACCAACAACGAAACAATTTGCAGGGCATATTTTACGTCTAACAAAGAACGTTTGAATAATAAAGAACTAAGAAATAAACCCTATTCAAGACAAGTAAACTTCTCTTTTTGCGCTAATGTCAAAATTAAATAGGATTTTGTTGATGAAGCCCACCGCACATGCACTAAACGATCTGACTGTATCCGATTTTGGAAGAATTGACAATGGCATTTGCAAGGAACATTCAAACATGTAAAATCTTAATAGCAAAGGTCCTGAATAGTCATATGAATAATAAAATCAGAATTTCAGCGTATTACAAGCCTCCTTGTCATGCTTGTAGGAAAAAAAATCGTAGAATCGTAGCGACATCAGACCTTTTTTGAGTTTGTGTACGACCTGGGAGCCCGTTTGGCCTGTTCTCCGACACGAATGCTTCAATCGATTTTGTTATTCATATCATAACTCAGAACCTCAATCATCAACTTTACAGTTCATTCACAATTCTTATATCCAATGCCATTGCACTTTCTTCGAAAATCGGATCGTAGTCGAATCGTAAAGAGTGCGGTTGGCTCTAAATATGGTAAAATATATTTCTTAAGTATTGTATGTAAAAACAATAGAACAAGTTTTGAAAAAAAAAAATCTAACAAAACGATAGTGTTGATATAGTTTATTGTTATTGTGTAAATCGACATTAAGATGATAATGGCCCTGCTATGAATTCCTACGTTTTCTGGAAATTTGTCAAACAAACTTCCAAATGGTTGTTATCAAAGGGCCTACCTATTCAAACAAGAAGAATTGCCTTTAATAAACTCAACCCCCTGAATACCGCCATCTTTCAACAGTATTTGGAAAATGTCTGTGCGTCTCATTTACCCATCATGAACCACTCTCCCTTGTAGAAGAGTATAGTTTACTTGCAGGTAACCTTTTTACTTTTGTAAGTCAAAAGTAATTGCTTGAGAAAAAAAAATCTGCTTATTTTCCAAGCGAGTTGTTAGTAAAATTCAAAATAAAAAGCATTTAATCTCTAATTATAATCTTGAATTAGAAATGAGCGTAAGATGGCGCTGTTCGAATTTTAAAGCAACTTTACGATGCATCCAAACATTTTGTTTAGGGCTGGCGTCCACTAGAGCGCCGACAACATTAGGAAGGGTTGCGGAAGCAAATTTTGTCATTTCGGCATTCGTTCCGCGTCAGACGCGGAAAAATTATGCAAATTATTGTTTCCTGAGACATTATTAAGAATGTCAACACATTGACTGCAGTCAGTCCTAGGAGCGTCCTAGGAATCATTCAGGAATGTCCCGAAATGCCGCGGAAAATGCTGATCGTGGCAGGACAGTGCGGACACATCTAGGATCACACCAGGAGTGGTAAAATTACGGACAAGGACAATCCTGAAACATTCTGCGTGGCTTCCGCTTGCCTTCGCGAAGCTTCCGGCACCGCGGAAGCTTTCAGGAGCGTTTCCGGAGAATGCGGAAGTGTTAAAGAAAGGCAGGATGTTCTGACGATGTCCGGACGACAATGCGGACAAGTTGCCGAAGGTGTCAGGAAGTTCATTTCCGCGTCCAAATTTTGGTCGAGACCAAAATTTGGACGCGGAAATTTTGCTCTCTCCTGAAGGTGCGGAAACGCTGGGAAGTGTTCAGGAATGGTGAAGACAGTGAACGGAGCCTTTCAAGAATATGCGGAGAGCTTGCTGAATGAATGCGGAATGACTAATCTTGCATTCCGCGTCTTGTCCGCGCCCTAGTGGACGCCTAGTCTTAGATGTGTTTTTGTGTGTTGTAGTCAAGATATATAGGCATGACAGAAATTTCCCAAATCGACATACAAAAATATTTATACATAAACTTTGTATTTTTACTTTTGTACATGTACTATACATTAAAACTATAAACAAGTAATGTATTTAAAATGATTCAAAATTAGGTTGTCTTTATTCTTTATTCTATATTTTATGTGTGGCTTGAAATCTTTGATTGATATCAATATTTCAAATAAATTTTGTTTTGTGATGAACCATGCAGAAATAAATTAATGGGTAAATAAGTAAAAAAAGAAATAATAATAAAAATAACTATTATGCTTCTGTGCTGGGAAATGATTTGTGTAATGCATGAATCAATGAATGACAAAAAGTCTGTTTCTGTAAACAATCACTTGGAGAGTTATATTTCCAATTATTATACAACCATTTAGGAACATCAGTTGCGTAGCATAGGTCCAGTCATTGAGGTGGGTATTGGTGTCGGGAGGGGGGGGGGGGGGGTTGACTTGGTGGATGAAATAGTAGAGAACAAAGCCATGGAGTGACGGAGGGTTAGGAAAGAGGTCGTATCATGTCGTTTTTACATTGCTTTTCCTTCGTATGTGTGTTTTTTTTTATTAATATGAAAATAAATATGTACTGTAAATTCAGAATATCGCATTATACTTTTTCATGTTTTTACTTTGTTCATTTCAAGTAATTCAACCCTCAGACAACCATGTTGATTTTTCAACGAATAACATTTCAAAATTCTATTCAAGTAAAGGATACTGGAAATATTGGGTGATGATAATAATTGTCCTTGCTGGGCGGAGGTCGTGCCATCATTGTGAGAAAAGTGAAAGAGAGAGAGAGAGAGAGAAGAAGAAGAAGAAGAAGAAGAAGAAGAAGAAGAAGAAGAAGAAGAAGAAGAAGAAGAAGAAGAAGAAGAAGAAGAAGAAGAAGAAGAAGAAGAAGAAGAAGAAGAAGAAGAAGAAGAAGAAGAAGAAGAAGAAGAAGAAGAAGAAGAAGAAGAAGAAAGAGAGAGTGTGTGTAGGGGGATCTTTGAACTGCAAAAAAAAAGTCCTTAGAAGCGTAGCGGACATGGCAAATAAATCCATATTCCAAAAGGGGAGGAGAGGCCGATTTCGTTTCCCTTGCTGTATTCCCTATGCTTAAGTACCGTGATTGTATGTCACCGAGGGCTAGAAAAGTTCTTCCCGGGACCCTCGCCTCCTTTCACCATGTTTATTTGTGAATGCGTATTTCTTTTTTTATTTGATTATGAGAAGGAAATAAATGTATTTTGAATCTGAATCTGAATCTTGCTCAGTCTCTTAACTAGAATATTAATCAAGTTCTTCGCAACAAGATTGCTCAAGCAAATTATGATGAAATGAGATATTTTGAGAAATGACGATGAGTCTGTCTGTGGAAAAGCGAATGAGGGGGCATTATCATATATTCATCACAATCACTGTGTGCCATTTATGCATGGCGTCACTAATGATATACATATATTTATTCATTTCTTTCTTTCCTTATGTATTTAAAGGGGAAGTCCACCCTGACATCAAGCTAATTTTAGAAGAAGCAGAAAAAAAGGAGACACAGATCAGTAAAAGTTTTGAGCAAAGCCTGGTAAGAAATAAGAAAGTTATGAATCTTTTGAAGTTGTAATCAGTCAAACAAAAATTGGTAACCCCGTGACGTATCTTGCGAGGTCCTCTCCCATTTACCCTGTACTAAAAATATCATAAATTTACATTTTCTCTAGAGAAAATATATAATTATACATGCACCTAATATATATTATAATTGCACATATGTTTCTTACGCAAAACGGTAAGAAACAAATCTATCCCTTCATCAAAAGTAAGAAAATGGAAATTTATGAAATTTTCTGTAAAGGGCGAATCGTATAGGTCCTCGCAAGATACGCCATTGAGTTTCCTATTTGTGTGTGATTGATTACAACTTCAACAAAAAATCATAATTTTCTTATTTCTTATCGGATTTTGCTCAAACCTACACTAATCTGTTTCTCTCATTGTTCTGCTTTTATTGAAATAAACTTATATAACGTTGGACATTCCCTTTATAGCACATATCCAGTAAATTTTTACATTTTAGTTGCAGGAAAGTTTACTCAGGCTATTCACTAAACATAAAAATGTATACATAGTTATGATGGAAAGGGCCTTTTTTCTTCTTCTTCTTTTTTAAAGAAAACCGTATTTTGATTCATGGACTGCCGTTCTTTTTGCCATGAGATTATTACCTATTGACTAATGATTTGCATGTTGTGGAAAGTAATAAAGAAGCAGTGGGGCATTCCCGTGAGATAGACCACGCCTTGTAGGATCACGGTTCGTAAAAACAACGCACATCTTAAAAAAAAACACACACACACAAACACAAACGCGCATACACACAGAACGCGATTCGGAAATAAATCCTTTTACGAAAAAGACGCAATTCGTAAAACAGGATTCTCGAAAAACGTAAACACAATGTTTCCTGGGCTCTCCATTAAGACAGAAAATGTTGGTCTCGTTCAGCGTTGGTTTAGACCCTCAAAAAGTTGTCACAAGGCCGATGGACGGACACTTTCGGTCTTAGGCCGTGGGCCGAGCCTCAAAATTCTTCAGTTCCGTGGTCCATATCTGGGAAGTACTTAATTTTGTCATAAATGATTAATGGACATATATCTAAGAGCAATGGTGAATGTTCCCATTTGCACATTTTGGGCATATTTTCACAATTTTGATATAAAGTTGCTACAATTAGCAGACAGCTTTCCTGCAGTGATGATGTCATATCTGCTCCTTAAGTGACCAATCACAGCTCGGCTATTAGAGACCTGAGTGCAAATGGCCAATCACAACCCCTGTACTCTGAGTGTTTGTGTGCATGTACCATGTCTGCCACACAGAGTATCGTATACCATGACCATTGAATCATGCAATTCACCAACAAAACTAAGATTGAGAGGGCCAGGAAGAAGCAAGAAAGAGCAGAACATGGAGGTATTTAATTAGAGTTATATTTTTGTGTATTTGGGGAAAGCATTATTATGAACAGTCTAATTTTCTCCAGGTTTTATTTGCATGAACCGTAGGCCCAACTTTTCAACTACCAGTCCCATGCATTGGTATTTGTGTTATGGATTGACTCCTTTAGTTTAGTTTGAGTTTTGCGTGGGCTTAACTAAAAAATCAGTTGAATTTACCCACAAATAATTATTTCCTTTATAGGATATCACAATATTGTAGGAAGGCTGTTTTATTATGAAAATATTAATGTCTAAACAACCATTTTTATTATGAATTAAGCAGTTACTTTCTAGCAAAGCTATGCATGATTGATACAAATATCACTTACAATACATACAAGCTTGTACTCCACATTAGATTTCACAGGTGAATAGCCTTCAGTAGCTTTTGTATGTGTAAGCAGGCTATGGTCCATTCTAGATCATTCATACATGAGAGGAAAATACTATTTAAAATTTCAGTTTCAACTCCGAAACCCCAAATTTGTAGCATAGTAAGAGTTGAACATGTTGAATCAGGTAATCTAGCATTGAAGTACTGCTATGCTGCGTGAATGAATGGCATGTCCTATTTTACAATATTACTAAAATTATTGGATGAAGACAATCTATTAATAGACCCAATCAGATTTTGACTAATCAGCGTTATTGTTGAAATAGCCCCCTCCCCCATTCACTCCGGGCAGTATGCTATGGGGATTTAATGCCACTTCAAAAGTTCAATATACATTAAAGTAGGAGAAGGTGATTGGATTTAATGTGTTTTTAAATCAAATAGCATGGTATTTCATTTTTTATACAAGAGCAAATGGCATTAAATCTCTTATATTTTTCTGTTTCCTTGTAGTCTTTGAAAACAATGCTCCCAGCTACAAGGACCATCGTTATTCCATGCGAGACAGAAGCAGTAATGGAGCCACATTTGGAGGTCCAACAACAATGACTGAGGCAATGTCAACTTTAGGCAAGGGTTCACCATGTTCTTCCAGTCCAATGCATCAAATGGGGGAAAAAGACAAAACAGAGGATAAACCATTCACAAGAAAAAGAATGAAAGAGAAAAAAAATTATGCAGGTAAGCTGGTACAAGCTGCAGAAATGAGCAAAGATGAGAAGATTCTGCTCAAGACTTGTCTGAAAGACCTTCTTGCTTTGAATGTGAGATATAACTTCAGCCATGCTTCAACTCCTACCAGAATGAGAAGATTCTACTCAAGACTTGTCTGAAAGACCTTCTTGCTTTGAATATGAGATATAACTTCAGCCATGCTTCACCTCCTACCAGAAAACTAAACAAGATTCAACCCAAAGGACAAAGAAGCAGGTTTTGAGAAGAACTGTCATATGAACATTTCTGTAAATCAACTGCAGTAGTAGGAGCGGGGAAGGGCCGTGATTCCCGTGAAGTACATGCATTAAAATTACAGAAATTTTTGTATATGCCATATATTCTGCAGGGGGTTTATTTTCATGAATTTAACATGCTAAAATATTGGCAACATTCATACATACTAGCGCAGCATGGCTGTATGCAATGCAGGCTGTGCTAATTCACCTTCACTTTGCGAATGTATAATTATCATCGCTGCTTGTTGATTCCGCAATCTCAAATTTAACCTCTCGCAAAATAGTCTGGTTGATCAAATTTGCAAGAACAAAGTTTTTAAAAAGAGTAAAGTCGTATGTTTTTCAGTTAATATGCAGATGAGCTTCACTCATAACACATAACATCTTCAGAAAGAAATTTTCCAAAACATGTGTTACATGTTTTATCACAATTTTGAAAGTTAAAATTTTTTCAGCCAGTTATTCTCACAAGCAGAGTCATAATGTGTGGAATACTGTGATTCTGCGTATTAGCTTTCATGATTCATATGCCCTCTCATAGTCATTGCTCCATCTATCTTATAATTTTGTAATTTTGTGTGGAATCATGGGTTACTGCATGTATTTGATTTGTAGTGGGAGCAGTAAAATATCCTAAAATGATAAATAATTCAATGTTCTCTATTTTGTCTGTGAGTACAAATTAAATAACATTTTAAAGCCTTTCTCAAGTACAGTGAATGGATTGAATATTCTGACAATAATAATGTACTAAGAATATTTTTTTTTTGTATGATTTTGAATACATGTCTTTTTTAAAGTTAATCTACATGTAATAGGGATAATCCTTGTCCCATTTTTAAAATTTGAATGAATGAGATGGAAGTGAATTTCGAGACTTGACAGCTTTCTAATCAGGACCATGAAGTTGCCATACTTCAGGTGCCAGATGTGAAATCTCTGATGTACATAGTTATTGACTGTTGCTGAGATGTAATTTTTACTGATGTGCTCCAAAAGCTACCACTTAGGGGTATGAGATGTAGTAATCATTCACTTTGGAAGTGGTTTTCAATGCACCTATGAGTAGGACTTTTACACTTCAAAAATACTAGTAAAGTACAATTCATGGGCTTAGAACTTACAATGGTTACCTGCTTAATTTGGAAGACATGGTCACATTTAATCATGAATAAATAAAATACATCACTGCTTACTGAGAAAAGTAAAATGTTCAAGCTTTGTTGAACACTTTGTGCAAAATGTGATTTTACATATCAGGCCTACGCACATGTACTTGTTTGATGCTAATACAAACTGCACGTGCATGTATGTAAAGACTGGTTTGAATTATATCAAGAGTGTTTGTAAATTGAAGTATCCAACAGTGAATTTTATTTAAAAAATAAAAACAGGCAACATGAATATACAGTTATGTGTCATGCTTATATTCCTGCATTGTTTTTCATGTAAGGTCACAGAGAGAGAGAGAGAGAGAGAGAGTGAGAGAGAGAGAAAGAAGGTGATACATATTAAGAGAAACAGGACAACAAATGATTAAAAGGAATACATGATAATTGCTGGGGGTGGGGTTGGAGGGGCATGTGCTTGTATCCAGGATAAACAGGAGATTAACCTTCAGAGGCCTTTTAATTTGTACTCCTATTTAGTTATTCTGTTTTAATTATTAGGTCAATTATACAGTATTAAGTAAGGGGTGGGGGGGGGGGGGGGCTTGCTGGTACATATGCAAGTAGAGTTGTATGTGTGACAATGATGGCTGTGTGTAAAAATAAAAAAAGAGAATGGGTACAGTATGAATTTGGATTGAAACATCTTGCCGATTGTGGGATTCATTATAGGCCAAATGTTTAGTATAAATTGGGGGGGGGGGGGGGGGGCTTGCCTGCATATTTGTAAGTATACAGTGTAGATCATTATGTGTGAAAAGGATGGCTGTGTGTAAATAAAGAGAGAATGGGCACATGAAAGTTTTGATAGAAAGCATCTTGCTTATTTAGTGCGATACATATTAACTACACAGTATTCATTTATGTTGTTTCACTTCATGGATATACATGCGTGTTTTTTTTTTTTGGGGGGGGGGACAGGCTGATGGGTGAACTGATTAGAATGGGGAAGGGTATACATGGGGTATAGGGCAACAGACAGACACTGTCCTCCCTTTAGACAAAGCAAATACATGTATAATTACGCTGATCATTTCATGAGACATCGATCACATACATGTATACTTAGTTTCTGTATGGATTACTATATAAGGTATTAATTAATATGCAAATTGAATTTTATATGATTGACCATCATTACATGACATCACATTGCTCAAAATACCATCTCTGTGCCTAAAGGCTATATCTGCTCCAAATTATTCAAAGAAATATCTCTCTATTTCATGGTTGCTAAGGTAAAAATGTCCCTAGCAACCAATTCTTTACTTTTTCTTTGTTTTCTACTTAATGCCCAAGTTTCAAACGTGGGAACATGTCATTCCTGTTTTGGATACATGTTTTGAACATATCTAGCACATTTTTAGGTACTTCCCAGAGATGGACCACGGAACTCAAAAACTAAGCAAGAAAACAGGCCTCGGCCCACGGTCTATCTAGTGTGCTGTCGGTCACTCGGGCAGTAGGCTATTATGATAATTTATTTACCGGGAAGCAATTTATCTAAATATCCATATTGTGTAAAGCCTTGTATTGATTTGTGAATTTGACATGGTGATTATATGATGTATATTCAGTTTGCATGTTTATAGGCATTTCAGGAACGTGAGTAACCTAACTTGGAGGTTAGTTTGAAGTAGTTCATGTCGAATTTCAGAATTGTTTGATATTTCCGAACTACGTAAATTACAGAGAATTTAAATGTCCGAGGATGGATCACTTTTAGGCCTCCAAAATTTTTAATCCATAACTGGGCCCATTTTCAATATTTTCAATTGACATCCGCCCTGGAAACAGGTTTATCATGAACTACATAACGCGACAAGAATGGAAATCATAAAATTGGAATTAACTTTGAATTTATTACCCCAATATGTCAATAAAAGGTTGACCAAATATTGTTCCTTGTCAAGAAGAGGTATGTATGGTATGGAATGGAACTTTCCTCTATGACGAGCATAATGAGTACACATGTCAGTTTGTAAATATTAGCGTCCCAAAATAGCCATGACAAAATATTCCAAATAGAATTACACAAAGCACTATAATAGTCCAAATGAAATATTAACAGAGAAAAGAAGGAGGAGGAGAAGGAGGAGGAGGAGAAGAAGAAGAAGAAGAAGAAGAAGAAGAAGAAGAAGAAGAAGAAGAAGAAGAAGAAGAAGAAGAAGAAGAAAAGAGGGCGAGAGAGCCAAAATCAGATAGACATGATAGACAGAAAGAGAGAGAGAGAGAGAGATAAAGAGAGAAAGAGAGAGAGGGGGGGGGGGGTTGAGAGAGAAAGAGAAATATGAGGAGAGGGAAAGCGTGAGGAAGGACAGAGCAAGGGAGTTAAGGGGCGGGATAGGGGAAAGGAGAGACGAAAGGAGAAAGAAAATAAATAGAAATTATACATTAAGAGCTAAAAAGATAGGGAAAGAGAGAAGATATTCCAAGAGGGAACGATGAGAGAGAGAGAGAGAGAAAGAGGAGGAGAGTGAGAATAACAAGAGGGGGAGCAAAGGTTAAGAGAAAGGGGAGATGGGGAAATACAAGGGATAGAAGATGAGACATCAAGAACAAGCAATGTGGGAGAGAATGTAAGAGAGAAACTGGAAAAGACATAGGAAAATGGAAAGAGAGATAGGAAAATGATAAGATAAATCATTTTATGAAGTGTGATATATCAATATATTGATTATATCAATAATCCACGAGCACATGGTAATACACAGTAGGCAGGGAGATGACGGGGGGGGGGGGGGGTTATTCCCTAATATTTTATCCGATGTATAAACAGTTCATCAAAATACTAAATATCCTTTATAGTGATGGAAAATGTGTCCTTCCCGTTTTGGAAAGCACCACAATCTGACTAAGTTCTTTATGCCTTATGTGCCCCTTTTTATTCTATTTTTTAAAGAAAAATTGTTGTCCGTTTTGTTTCCCAAAGAAAAGGCAGTTCGGAAGAAAAGCAATTTAAAAAAAAAAAATTTAAATAACAAACGAATAAAAACAATGAAACAAAAAAGATTGAAAGAATCAACGAATAGTTAAACAACGAATAGTTAAACAACAAATAGTTTTTTTTAAAGAGAGAGAGAGAGAAATCCTCATAATTATTATCATTATTTTGTGTTATTATTTTATTTATTTATTTATTTATTTTTATTTTATTTCATTCATTTATCTATTTTTTCTTTCTTTCTTTCTTTCTTTCTTTCTTTCTTTCTTTCTTTCTTTCTTTCTTTCTTTCTTTTTTTTTTTTTTGGGGGGGGGGAGGGTTTATGTTTTCTTCGGGTTATGTTTCAGCTTGATCCTAAATTGTTTTCACAGTTGCAGCCTAATCTGCTTTTCATTTTCAAACCAATGGAACTCAGTTAGGCATGCAGGAAATAATAACATTAAGGGTTTTTGTTGTTTTTTGTTTGTTTGTTTGTTTTTTTTTTGTTGTTTTTGTTTTTTGTTTTTTGAAAGCATTTGATATACTTCAACCTTATGGAAAAAGAAATAATTACAGTCATGAAGAACACAGTTTTGTCACAATAACCCTTGTCCCCCCCCCCCCCCCCCTGGAAGCGGTGTATATAGTTTATATGAAGTAAAGTAAGGCATGATTACATATATATATATATATATATATATATATATATATATATATATATATATATATATATATATATATATATATATGTATACATACATATATATATATATATATAGGCTTTGCTATATTTTCAGTAGAGTCCAAAGTCAACATCATTATACTGATCTCCACTTGTTCAAATGTTTAAGATCAGCACTGTAGCACCCTGGATGTGCAAACATAACATGACAAAATATGAGTAGATAAAGACAATTATAATGAAAGCCCCTATCGAGGAGAAAGGCGAAAATGGAAGGTAGAAAAAAAAGTATTTAAAAAAGAGCGCAAAACATGTCATGAATGTGGTGATAGGGGTAATGATCACCACACCCTGTCTCCACAGGTTTAACTTACAAAAAACAAAAAACAAAAACAAAAACAAAAAACATAACTATTATACTGGACGATTATGCATACTTTCTATTTTATAACTTTAAACCATGTAAAATGTATGTTGTTATTGAATACTGGATTGTATATTTGATTTCTTGTCAAAATCACTGTTCTGTTGGAAATGAAAATAAAACTGAAACTGAAAGTGAAACTGAAAAAGTAACGGCCATTCAGGTGGTGATTTTTAACCCTTAGACTACAGGAACCGGGGGGCTCCTGTATTAAGCCTATGAGAGTTAAAGAATTCAGTAGCCAACGGGTTAAATGCTCGTATCTTGGTTAATTTATAGATAAAATACATTCATAAACTTTACAATAAGGAAATCCGCTTCTGGTTTTGGGAGAAAAATATATCCAGCTACAGTAGTCCAAACACTTTTTTCCATGCATGCTCATATTCTTGGGCTTCATTTCCCGCCCAATACAAGGAGCTTTTGCTGCTTTTCAGTACTTCCCATGAAACTTAAACTATAGACCATAATTGACGTACACTCCTTGAATACATATATACTTAGTCATATGCAAATGTTTATTCAGTGATGATTGCGGGTTTGCAAAAATATCCGTGATGAAATTCTGAGTGAAAAAGTGACTAGGTACATTGAAGAAGAAAAAAAAAAGGGTGAGGGGAGGACAGCGTGAAGAAAGAGGTGAAGAGCGATAGAGAAGGGGGAGGGAGAGATGCATGATTGTTTAGATTTGCGTACGTTCGCTCTAGTTCTCTCATAACGCAAAATGCATTCATCGCTCGCGCACATCATTTGGCTGTTATTGAGCAGTACCTTTTTGGCCATAAGTAACGTCCAAATGCCTACTACAGACATGTCTATCTTTTCCAGAATCGGCATCCTAATACTTTTTGTTTCATCCTGCATTGGAATTTCAGAGGAAGCAGGTAAAAGGACAGTTTCTGAGCATAATTAAAATAATTATTATATAGTATGTTCGAAATCCATCGAAATCTATCATGTCATCTCTTTGTTATAGTAGTCGAGCAGACTGGTGAGGAGTATTTCCATTGTCAAAAAATATGATCTTGTTGAGTTTGCTTCTCAATCTATTTCACTTTCATTATTTAGCCAAAGCCTTTCAATATCTAATTCATGTTTGTTTCCTTTTTTATCACCGTGTTACTTAATTTATTTCATTTCTTATTCATGCACAGTCTTGGAAAAGTTGTATGAATTTTATGTTTACGAAAATTTATGTATAAAAGATAATTCAGAAACCAATAAATCAAATTGTATGAAAACAAATATTTTATAGCAGTCAATTTTGAAGATGTTGTTGTTTTGTTTTCAGAGTTGTATCCATTTGGCCCTTCGACAGGAGATGAAGCATTGGCAAAATCAAATGATCACGCAACCCGTTTGGATTTGAAGCAAAACTTCCTCTACAGTTTGAAAAATTATGACCATATCTACGTAAGTGTCAATTATAAATTCCCATCTGTTAGAGCTGTATGTGAAATGAAATCTCAATAATTTTCGTAATTCAGAATGCTGTTTAAAAGTTTTGGTACACCCTGGATTTTTTTTTTTTTTTTGGTTATGAGTTGATTTTACTTCACTGTGTATTTCCCATGTAATAGAATTTCTGGGCTCTCCAAAAAGCACTGTTATAGGTTTCGATTCAATATATAAAGATATTCTTATATATAAAGACTTTAGAGTGTAGAGAAGAGTTAACACCTTTGCCCGTTAAGAACCCACTGAAGAGTATAGGGGGAAACCCCGGTGCAGTGGTACACCTGCACATCCCAATCAGTTATATCGGGAGTAGAGGCCCGAGGGTTACAGTGATTCAGTTCGCTTTTCCCCTCCCAGGCACAGGTGACGCCAAATCATTCATAATAATAATGATAATAATAATAATAATAATAATAATAATAATAATAATAATAATAATATTAATAATAATAATAATGATAATAATAATAATAATAATAATAATACCCATTTGAAAATTGTAGCTTTTTTCCTTTTTTTTCTAAAAAGGAAAGGGGAAATGAAGTTATCTGCACATCATTTTATATATAAGAAATACATGGAGTCATCCTCTACAAATGAGGGCCGTTTCTCACTTTACCTCATTTGCATAACAACTGAAAAAGTGAATTATCCAAATTTGGTGATGTTCAAAATTATTCATACCCTCGGTGATTTATTAACTTTGTCGATCAGTATAAATCCGATCATTGTAAACAATGCATGTCACGCTTTATTTACACTGTCACAAGGCTTTGGGAGGTTTTTACTGGGATATACCTGGTCCCAGAGGCTCAAACTCATCGATGATGTTTCCGAGCTAGCCTTCGGTTGTTCCTTAGATTTAAATCAGATTTCGGGTCTACAGGTGATGCAGTTGTAGACTTAATGATGACAGGGCTTTGATATTGACATTTTCAGTTATTTTTAGTGCATTTCATCTACGATGAAGCAAGCACCTTTCGGAAGAGGCCTTCCCTGGAGCTATTCGCTGTTGCACTGGCTGAGGAAGGGACAGTCCACCCTTACCTTTTGGCCTCATTTTTATTCAGAATTCTCAGGAAGGCCATGTTGGTTGATGTCATTTATGAGCTTAATGCCAGCGTAATGCCAGGCCACTATGAATATCCTTGTAACCTTTGAGTACCATGCACACCCCAAATTGACCCATTCTGTGTAAATCTTCATATTCTTGATACTATCCTTGGTATGGTGGGTACAAACCTTAATCACTGGGAACCAAGTTTATACCACATTCCCTCAATGTTACCAGATGCAGAGCATAAAATGCTTCCACTTTGACAGCACACTGGAGGATAAAAATCAGTATGTTAGCTTCACTAGAGTACCCATTTGAGAAGGACCTTATGGCGGTGTCCAGATACAAAATGTGTAAATTAATGTAACTGAACAACTGATTAAAATGGCGCCAACTAAAAGCACCGTGGCCTTCCTATACATTATTAATGATAATGGAGCAAAAGTTTGTAGGTATATCTTCCCTCAGACAGTGCAATAGTTAATGCCTCCAGGGAGGGTCTCTGGTGGAAGAGCGCTTTTTTCATCTTAGATGCAGAATTTTAATTAAAATGAATGGGAAAATTACTGAAAATATCAATATTATAGTCCTAACCTCATTACGTCTAAAACTACAACATCTGTAGATACAAAATCTGCTTTGAATTCACCGAACACCTTTGAAGGCCAGGTGATGGTATGTGTGGACAACATCATCAAGGAGATCGAGCCAATGCAGACCAGTTATTGGCTTGATATCCCAGTAGAGACATCCAGACGCCTCCTGACAATGTAAATAAAATGTTCCAAACTTTAATATCAACGACTCTATTCGTACTGATCAACATATTCTATGAATTACCAAGGGTATGAATAACTTTGAACATCACCAGATCTTGATAACTCACGGTTTGTATTGTTAAGTAAATGAGGTGAAACTAGAAACAACATTCATGTATAGATTTTAAGTAAATGTATTCAAAAGATGGGCAAGTAACTTCAGTTCCCCTTTCATTTTTAGGAAAAAATACATCTAAAAAATAAAAAAAAATAAAATAAAAAGAGAGAGAGAGAGAGAGGCAATTTTCCAAGGTGTATGAAGAATTTTTGTTGTTAAGAGGTGTTGTGATCTAGTAGATAAGTTACCGGACTGTAGATCACAAGGAACGGGTTTCGAATTCCACCATGGCACTAACGTCCTTTGGCAAGACTCTAATCTGCATTTGCCACTCTTAACCCAGGGTACCTGATATGATTGAGCGCTAGTTACTTTGGCGGCTCGGCCATAACCGGGTAATAATGTCTAAGCGCCATGACCGTCACTGCGTGACGGATATATGAGCGCTATACAAGTGGCCATTATTATTATCATTATATTAACTATATGCCACTTTCATCGCCGATGTGTACTTGCCTTATTTGATGTAGCCATTTGGAAGCTGACTGAGACTATAGTCATGACGCATTTTCAAAATGTCAAATTTAGAGTTGGTGATGCTCTTACGTACTGATGTTTTGTAATCAGCCTTAAATGTTCTTTTAAATATGTATAATTTTGTCCCTTTTAAAATTTTTGGCTTTATTCCGTCAATACTCACCTAATGTACATACATGTATACGTTTTCTACCGAAAACGTTTGCATGATATGCATTGGTACGCTTAAGAATTAAATGTCAGATCCGTTTGATTCTGCAGGAATATATTACCGTTATTACCAGCACTCTGTCATCTATAATACAAGAATACTATCGATAATCTATCATAGATGACTATAATTTATCAAAACTGATGGATTTTCAAGGTTGTGATCTGGTGCACTACATAAAAAACAAGACTAGAATAGAAATGTCTTCCCAGTCGGCGTTTGTGATGTCTCGAATGCTAATTCCACAATCTGTGATTATCTATTTTTCCTTTCAGATTAGCGACAATGGGGTGCTCTCATTCAACAGTGGAGTATTTGTTGAATCGTCTATTAATGCATTCCGCAATTTACCATTCTACTACGACGTTGTAAGTCTAGAGATCTTCATCACCTTATGCTAAACCTCTCTGGCATGACCTCTCTCTGTGGTATTAATCTCTTTCACGAACACCCGCCGAAAGTCACTAAACGAACTCATAAACAGTCACACATGGTAAAAAAAAGTTCAAAAGAAATCCCGGCAGGTATAATAACATGTCATGTTAAGAAGTTACACGGCATGTGTGAATTAAAATAACTGATTTCTTCATAGGGGTTGAGTACTTTGTGAGACCACGTGTAAGTTCGCTTAGTGATCTTTTGGCGATAACGCTATGGAGTGGTTTGCCCCAAATAGGTTGCATTCATCATGTTCATCAAGTTAAGAAAAAAAAAAAAAAAAAAAACGGTCAAATTTCTGCCTAAAGTCACGGTACCAGTGTAATGCCAGAAAATTATGTTACAAACCACAATGACTGTAACATCATTTACCTTAACATAAGACACACACACACACACACACACACCCACACACACAAACACACAAATCAAAAATTTGTACAGTTTGGCATTGGAAAAATCTAGCAAAAATAAATTAATTTTGGAAATATTTGAGCTTTAAACATCATGTATTGCGATTAAGCATAAACTTAATCACGTATTGCATAATGGTAAAGTCATGTACTATTCCATGACCCATCCCCATCCATGTATATTATTGAGCATGTGAAAACAAATCATAATAGTTTAAAGATTAATCAAATTAACATTGTAAAGAATCTTGCCAAATAGACCTCTTTAGATCCAGAACACTTTACAGTAGCAGAATGTGGAGATACATTATATATTACTTAATTTCTTTCGAAGATAAAAATGAATATTTATTGCAACATTATCATGACTCCATTTTGTTTGTGTTCAGGATGGAGATGGATTAGTCGAATCGCCAGATGCAATACTCCCCTTTTGGGCGGATGTTGATATATCGGGCAATGACATAGGCGACATCTATTATCGAGAATCATCTGAATCACACATTCTAGAACGAGCTACATCAGACATTCGGGCGTTTTTTGCTGCCGGTTCTTTTCATGCGACACAGATCATCATAGTCACGTGGTCCCAAGTTTCGTTTTTCGAACAATCAGGAGCTGCGGACCCTGTGAGTTTATGAATCCAATATCATTATACATGAACCTTCGTATTTCGTTTTTGAAGTATAAAACATTTTTCCAATTTTCTCGACTTTAAAAATAAAGTTGAATTCTGGTCATGCGATTACATTTGGTAAAAAAGTGTGTCTCAAAGCAATTGGGAAAGGTTGATGATGTCTGATAAGAATTGGTGTAATAATGAGGGGTTTTAGAACCATCAAAATGATAAGAAATTTACCCAATCTCTCTAAAAAGCACATATGTACTGCACACAAAGATGCGTATAGGGAACTGCAAACACACATTTGGCATAAATGTTCGGCCCGATCTTTCAGCTGTTTCTCGTCGCATTTCGAATATATGGGGGCTTCTGGAGGTTAATACGTTTCAGGGGAAATTTCTACTAGGTTTTTTTTTTTTACTGAAATAAAAGGAATGAGAACGTTCACAAATTATTGTTCATCTTTCCCAGAACCTAACCTCCTCTTTAAAATGTATTACAACACAGGTTTATCCACATCATATTGTTTCCATAAATGGTAAATTGAAAGTGAATTTAAGTGAATGTGATGATTACCAACTTGGCAACCTTATGTTTTTATGTTTTGTGAGGTCTTAGTAATTTATCAAAAGGTGTACTAAATTACATTTTGGAAGGAACTATATCCAAAACATTTTATAACGAGGTCATGATAATATAGTTCTTCAATAGAATAAAATGGACAATGGTACCATTAGATGATAATAAAGTTACAAATCAGCATACAATATTGAGGATTTTGGTGTAGACATAGAACAATTCCAATATAGCCCGGTACAATTATTTTACTTAAAGATAAAGATGATTTCTGGTCATGAAATTGAATTGTCAAAGAAACTGTCTCAAAGCCATTGGGAAAGGTTGATTATATAACATATGATAATTGGTGTATCCTGTAAGGTTTTGGAATTACCAAAATGATAAGAAATAGACTCAGTCTTGCTGAGAGTCACGTGCATTGCACACAGAAATGTGTATATGGGACTACACATAAATGTTCTTCCCCATCATTTCAACTGTTTCTTATCATATTTTGAATGCGAGTTTGAAGAGAAATCCTTTTCAGGTGATAATCTTCCAAACTAACATTAAAAAGAATGATAAACTCGCACACTTTATTTTTTTTATTTTATTTAGTTTTTTTTTTTTTTTTTACCTTTCCCAGAACTCAACCTTCCCTTTAAGCAGGGCCTCGCAGATAAATGTAAAGTTGTTCTGATAACATATAGAAGACGAATAGTAACATATTTCAAATTGATAACATAACATTTCTGAGAAATAACAGAATGCATTACACGGAGATGATAAAGATATAAATGAGGTTTTGAATTATTCATGAATAATAATGGACTCCATGGTAGTTATCCTGGATGACTAACAAGGACATAAAATGAAACTTGGCAGGTGCAGTTATTTATTTTAAGGACCCTTGAAAATGCTGCTATTAGAATGATTAGTATGATTTCGGGTGTAATGTTTATTCTGCGAGTGTGACACCTACAAAAAAAACAAATGTTTCTAGGCTTGACTCATTTTTTAATGTTAAATCATTTCGTAGAGAAACACATTTCAAGTCGTACTGGTATCAGATGGCCAAGCTTCCTATACTATATGTCTCTACGAGAAGATCGAGTGGTTAATAGGAACCAAAATGGGAGGTGATGCCGAACATGGACGTCTGCCTGAAATCGGCATAGGAGTGGCCTTGGTAAGTGTATCTTCTTACAATTTGCGTCACCAAAGTCTTAATGTAGTAATGTATCTCTATGTTGAAATAAAAATTTTTCGCCGTGCTCTGAAAAATATTTTGATATTTTACCGCATTGATATATATATATATATCACTGATTAACAGCCAAATTGCCTCTTGGAAGAGAAAAGCGAACTGAATCACTGTAACCCTTTGGTCTCTCCTCCTGATATAACTGATTGGGATGTGCAGGTGTACCACTGCACCGCGGTTTCCCCCTACTCTTATTCGAATAGTACAGTGGGTTCTTAAGGTGCATAGGTAGTGACTGTCCTCTATTTAACTTCCTATCCGAGGGACGGAGTGTTTTCCACTGTAACATAGCCTGCGTCTATGAAACAAGGGAGGGGCACGTTAACACACAACGCAGGCTCCAGTCATCCGCCCGACTAAGCCAACTCGCCTCCTTTAATCGAAGCAGGGGCGGCGGAGCGTCTTTCAAGGGGGGGGGGGCACCAACAAAAAAGGCGCTTTTTGTAAAAAGGGGGCACCTACCTACAAAGGGTGAAAACAAATACCACTTTGAGACATTAGTATACCGCTAGAATATGATTAATACACTATCGAGGATCATTTTCGACACATTACTGTTTCTATCTTAACATGGTTCCAGATAAAAACTACTTTTGCATTTTGTGTGATGGTCTGAATATTCATTTGCGAGCGAGCGAAGCGAGCGAGCAAAAAATTTAAGATTGTTTTCTAACGCTGAAGGCTATGGTATTAAATTATACACAGCGATTTCCCTAATATGATAAGAAGATTATATAGTAAATGCGAGCGAGCGTGAAAAGGGGCACTTATTAGAAGATGAAATTGCTGCTTAAAACGGAAAATGGGCACTAATCAGACGAAAACAGGGGCACTTATCGGATTTCAAAAGGGGCACTAATGTATGAGGTTAAAAGGACCACTTTATCAGAAGGTGAAAAGGGCACTTATTAGAAAGAAAAAAGGGGCTCTATACGAAGAAAAAGGGGTACTTATCAGCTATGAAAAGGGGCAGTAATCATTTATAAAAAGGGGCACTTTTGGGGTACTTGAAAAAGTGGAGGGCACTGTGCCCCATGCCCCCCCCCCCTCCCCCGGATGCGCCGCCTCTGCTTTAAAGATATCAAATACTTAATCTTTGCTGATCTCGTCATGGAGGGATTCATGGGTGTTTTCCTTTAATGTAGAGCTGAATGGCGTCCTTAGCAACGGAAATGGTCATTGATTTATGGACAATTGCTTTCAAACTGTTCAGAATAGTCCTACTACACAGCAATGAAAAGTGTAAACTTGCACTCCAAGGGAAATCCGAGAAAGTAGGTTTGAATACAAACAAGTAAGACCCTTTTTCGTGCGAGGTCACATACGTGACTGACCTAATTTTGACCTCTGAAAGAAAATGATGTACTCTCATTTGAAATAACCATAACCCTAACCCTTCATCTGTTGGGGTATGATTGTTATTCAAATATCCAAAATGAGATTCTTCTACTACAAGACAAATACAGACAAATTGGGTTTAAATGAACTTTTGGTGTCTCTGTCTACACACCTTTTTAGAGCCAACAAATCTGGAGTCGTGAAGACGGTAGCTAGCGTTTAAGTTGTTTATTTTATTGGGTATACAACAAATCCCTGCATTGAATAAAAATACAGTAGTATCACAATTAATAATTGTTACAGAGCGCAAATATAAATGATACAATGCAATAGTCATATCATCAATTATCACCTGATATTTCGACAATTATAATTGTGAAATTAAGTTGTCTATGTAATTGATTTAATTGTAAATAACTACTAATCCGTAAAGCATTGAGAATAGTAGTAAAAGGTGCTGTATATACGTGCCTCATATTGTTGTATATATTAAGGGATAATATTTTAATCATAACATTATCAATATATCGCAGAATCGAAAATAGAAATTACTCATAGCATTTCGTTATCATAAATCCATAACCGTCTGGGATAACACCTACACGGCATGTAAAATTGTGTTATAGTAAATCATGTAGATAGACAATACCAATATATGAATTCACATCAAATGGAACAAATGTATATATGTGATATAATTAACTAACATGTAACTATTAATAATATCTCACCCTAGGTGGTGTATAAGCCAAGTCAGCTCCATTATAAAGTCACGCCCTAAACATGGCGTCCATTAAAGCCACGTCAGCATGCCCTATTTTGACAAAAATACATAAATCATCTAGTATGTGATTTAAAAAAAAAAAAACTCAATTATTATAACCCCAAAAATTATTTTTGGGTACGGCGAGCGAGACTGATGCTAAAATAATCATCAGTTTCTAAAAATGCCTTCACAACAGAATAAATTATCAACTCTCAAATTCCGTGTTCGGTGACTTGAATATCTAGTTATATAAAACAATAGTAACCCGCTTCAAAGTTCTAGAAGCATCAAATATCAGTTGATTAAATTCCTGATTACATCAACATGATAAAAATAAATTTAACATAATCAAACAAATCATGCTTTTCTCGCACAAGGTAAACATTCATCTGTAAATAACTTTCATCCCTAATTAAAGTCACATGACCAGTACCGCGGCAAAATTTAATGCCACGCCCAAAATCCAATCTGTACCAACATTGTACACATGAGGAAAATTGTACAAAATTTAATTTACTATATCTTAATCGATTACCTAATGTTCGCTACAATTGATAATGCTAATGCGAGTTATAATTAATTGCTACGTACCATATTTAAACGGTCGAAAACTTGGCTATGCCAACACGAACGCACGAATAGCGCCCAAACGTCTGTCGGCTGCTATTACTAGTGTGCCAATGAACGTATAGCGTGGGGTGTTGCCCGACGTGTCACCAAAAACACCTAACATTGGTATTCGTGCGTTTCTCTAACAATATAGTTCCATTTTCAAACAAAAAAAAATAACAATTAACAATTCTGTGGAACTGAACAAATATAACAGTGGCGAATCGAGGAAATCTACAATTTCATTAATACTCCTCCTAAAGCAATAATTTCCATTAATTCTTATTTAAGAAGAAATAACTCGTTACGGTTCAATTCCAATGACAATTTCACTCAAATATTCAATTTAATTAATCCGCATCTACAGTATCCGCAAAAATGGTAGTTCGTTACTACAAACTATTTTTCAGGATTTTCGTCACACACGTGACTGAGAATGGCCCAAATGAAGAACTTGTTAAATATATGATGTTAATAAATGCAGACAACTAGAAACGTGTATGATATACAAATGTGCCGTAGGTGACATATCAAAAGTAATCATTACATGAAATTTAAGCTTGCGGATATGTCACATGCAGTTTCATGACCAGTTTCAGCATGTTCAGTGAGATTTTAGTATCGGTAAAGGCTTGAATATTGATCAACCTATGGTTGCATTCCAGGATTTAATTGGCATAGTTCATCACATTATGATAAGATGAACAGCAGAAGGTCATATACATAAACGGTCATTTCCAGCGTAACGGAAATTCAGACCTATTTGGGGGTATTAAAGGCAGTTTAAAGTAAAGTCAAAAGTCCTAAACTATGTTTCAGTAAGTAAATCAGACATTTGACTATCATCAGGGACATGCATTGTTGATGATAAAATGAACGCTTTGTATTGAACTCCAGTGGAAGTGACACAAAATGGAAAAGATTTTTTTTTTTAACTCCTTTGAACAGTTTGAAAAATCTGTAAGTTTAAGGGTTCATTGAGTCTATGATATATATTTGGCATGTTCAGTTATGCAAAACTGCTTTCCAAAGGCGCCCTGCTGTTTAACTGATAATTCTGCAAGATATTAACATAAGCTTATAATTATTATTATTGTTATTATTATTATTATTATTATTATTATTATTATTATTATTATTATCATTATTATTATTATTATCATTTGTTCGGCAATTCACAAAAAAATATAACAATGTAAATATGAGTAACAAACATTAAAGGAATATCAATTATAAATGCACAATCTTACTGGAGGTCTCCTGAGTGCATCAGATGATATTCTGAACGAAAATATATACTGTTGCAAAACAATTAGACTACACATTTACTAATTTTTATAGCGTAACGGACATGACAACTGGTGCGTCATTGTCATTACACATTTGTTCGCTTTTTTTTTCAAAACCAATAAAGCTATGCTTTGAAATAGTCAGTGGCTCATGCAAAGCTCATATAAATAATCACTGTTCAGATCATTACAATTTACAACCAACAAATAAAACCTGAAATCCTTGTGGGAGAAATAATGGGACTCAAATATGTTTTGACCAAAATTGTCGCCTCATTTCGTCCTAAAATTGACTGAGTCGTTATAAAGATTACATGCTAATTAGTTATTACTAGATTACCAGACATTCAAGTACCCCCCAAAATATCATTTTATGAATACTTTATAGAAAATTTTTTTTTTTTGTTATCATGATACTGTATAATATGAAATGACTATATATATATATATATATATATATATATATATATATGTAATGACTATATATATATATATATATATATATATATAATTTTTTTATGTATGTATTTAAGAACTGCTTTGCATTAGATAGGAGCTGGTAGCATTCTTATAGCCACATACATTGTAAAAGGTTTATGTTATTCGTTTCCCTTCAGTCATTTTCTTTAAGTAATGCTGTTTGTTATATAATGTTGTGTTTATTGTATTGTACTCTGTAGTGTATTGTTTGTAACAAGCCAATGGAAACTAAGTTTCTATGTGTTGAATCAAATAAAGATTAATCTGAATCTGAATCTGAATCTAAAGAAAATCATGCTTAAATATGCTTCGATCCTGTCGATTTACAAATCAAATTAATGAACATGTAATTCTAATTTGTTTGATACTGAAGTTGTCATGGGAGCATCTTTTAGATATATCTGGAGTTATCACCACTTCTGTGATTTAATTTCTATACACTGACAAGTACAGGTCGACGATAATGTGGCGTCGTCAAAAAATCTTCGACGATACACAACTATAAAATCAAGTCAGCCCTCAGATTCCTGGTTAAAATCAACCATTATGTATAAAACTGCAATTGATGGGTTCCATGACATTTGCTCCTGCGACAATTGCTCCGGTCTAACTTTGCCATGTTAATCCTAAACCTAAACCTAACCCTAACCCTAACCCTAACCCTAATCCTAATCTTCACATCCTTAACAAAAAACCAAATCATGACCTTGACCTTAACCTTTGACCTTTCGAGATATGGACGGAGGAGCAAATGTCGCAGGAGCAAATGTCGTGTCACCCACTTGATGATATACAAAGTCAGGAAGTTCAGTGATTCAAACACAGAAAAACAGTGATTCAAACACAGAAAAACAGTGATTCAAACACAGAAAAAACAGTGATTTTCGCAGGCGAAAAGTTGAACTTACCGGAGCACCGCAGATTATGGCGTCCCTAATAGTTTAGCGTGTTATTACCTCAGATTTAGTCAGTTTTCTTAACTTCTTCGGAAACTCTTCTTACAGTAATATGCTCTGAATTTCAAAATTTATACATTCACTTTTTTACAAATCAAAGAAAAAGGGAAAACAGTCATTTTGTAATAATTAAACATACGTAACCATGTCGATCGTTCGCACATATCAGTCAATTATGATTTAACATTAAATTCATGATACTTGATATTTGATGAGGAACCTCACACAGAAAGCTTTACAGGGATGCTCATATTGAAATCGTTTATCATTGTCCTGTAATCGCTTTGGTTGGTACCTTGTACATGGTAAGGCGCCATACCAAACAGGAGTTATACTTATCATTATCATCATCATCATCATCATCATCATTTGTAAAAACATTGATTAAGAACCAGTATATCAAAAGGAATGTACGTCGTTACTTACCGTATAGCCTTTCTTCATCCATCTCTCTCTCTCTCTCTCTCTCTCTCCTTTTCTCACTCAATATGTATAATACAGATGGGTTTCCTTGCCAATGATGGTAATTCTCAATACCGACTAGAAGTACCTGATCTGAGAAGTCTGACTAACTCTAGCAATACGCCAGGTCAGGAAAATGGAATTTTTGCGTTCAGAGTGGATGGATCGATCGCAAAGCAACCTAGCTGCCAGTCCGTTCATGACATAGGTGAAAATGCTCTCTTAAAGTTTAGTTTTATTGATTCATGAGTTGACTCGAGCAGGTATCATTTCAATCACATTTCGCTGATCATACGATATATGAAATTTCACCACATCTTCCTCAGCATACTGAGTCATCTCACGAGGGCAGCGAAATATCATCTCGATTCGATGAGCGTACGCTTATGCCTAATGTCCGATGACAGTCTGTTGAGTGTCCGATGATTAACTGCTACAGCGCTTCACCAGGATCCTGCTTTTATACACGATTTACAATTTTGGCGAAAAATCCGCCCAGTATCGGGTCAGTGTCCGATTACCCTAGGATTACTAACCGATTGGTTAGTAATTAGGATTGGTGTCGGGCAATTGTCGGAAGTGTCTGGTTAGTGTCAGATCACGCTCGAGTTACCCTCCAAACCGATCAGACGCAGCCGATGCAAACGGCTGACAGATATCGGGTGGCTACCAGTCTTTCATCCGATTACCCCGATCAATGTCGGATCTTTATCGGAATTGCCGGAAAAAGGGGCCCCAAAATACGCTTGTCGACTCAGATTTCATTGGAACTCATCGGAACGCTGACATTTTCGCATTTTGGGGATGAGATGAGCCTTCGATGGTCAGTGGAACGGGGCTATTATAGGCACTGATGTTATAAGCCAGTGACCCGGGTTCATTCCCGAAGAAGACATCTAGTCAACCTTTGCAAAAATTTCAAACATGAAGGGCAGCTCTGGGGAACTTTGATTTAAGCGACACAACCATTATTCTATCATTTTTATTTATCAAAATTGTATTTATTTATACGAGAGTTGGCAAAGCTTTTGTATTATGTTATTTCCTTACACTTGTATATGATTATTCTAACACGTATCTCACAGCATGCAGCTTGTCATTGTTCAAAATTCACCTGCCCCCGACAAAGATATTAAGGAGTTTTCGATGTGTCGACTAGAACGCCGTCCTAGATCCTCCCAGCGACAATGGACTGCTTTGTGTTGACTGCATACAAAGTAGGTGAAGCGAGGTTCACGTTTTAGAGAAGACGGCAAAACCATGTTTGACGCGTTCTCGATCTGACTAGTGGACATGGTGGACGAGGGAGAAGCTAGTGGACGGGTGAGCCGTTCTTGCACAAAGCGCGGTATGCAGCTAACACAAAGCAGTCCATTGTAGCTGGGAGGATCTAGGACGGCATTCACGTCGACACATTCGAAAACTCACTATGAATTAAAGAGGTTGACGATTTGTCAGTCAGAACAGTTTACTAATGTATCTAAATTTATACATGTTTCTCTCCAGAATCCTTAGTTACCAACTATTTAGTGCACTTGTCATGCATAATGGCATCTCTATGGATTGGATCCATTTTGCGTACATCAGTTGGTGCTATGTCGGACAAGCCTCTAGCAAGCTTTAGAGTCGTCAAGGGAAACTTTTGTTCAAGAAGTATACATATAATTAGTAAACAGTTCTGTTGAATCCGGTGTCTCCGAAACCAGTGGCCCGTCTCCGTGATCTTGTGATTAATGCATTGGTGTTCTAAGCCAGTGACCCGGGTTCGATTCCTGGCGGAGACTTTTTTTTTTTTTTTTTTTTTGGTCAATCTTTGCAAAAATTTTGAATAGGGAGGACAGCTCTGGGGAATTTTGATTTAAGCTACGCATCCATTATTTTCTCATTTGTACTTCTCACAATTGTATTTATTTCCACTAGAGTTACCAAAGCTGTTTTACTGGGCGTTCAAAAAAAAAGAAAAACCTAACTTTCAATATTTCCTGTAATTGAACTATATATATACAGATATATCTAACTGCGTTTAATTTCATAACATATGAAAGAGTAAGTCATTTGCTTTTCAGTGGTAACTTGCTTACGTTTCCATGGTCACGCATCAGTGAAAACCATTGTCTTCAAAATTCTAGTTGGTTCACTTTCTTGTAAAACACAATAGGCATGGTTTGGATTGAATGGCTTTGTTAACTAGCTTGGTTTCTCTTGAACATGGCCATTAATTAGTAAGCAAATCCCATAATGATATATGTATGTATGTATATATATATATATATATATATATATATATATATTTTTTTTTTTATTTTTTTTTATTTTTTTTTTTAATGCTTCATCCAGTTTCCTGCTCACTGCTTTTATTTCTTTTCTCCTTGAAGACATCTACACAATACCCTCTTTTGGCGGCATGATGGGCGGCGAGAGAATCAGAGTCAATGGTTCAGCTTTCGATAGCAATGCAACATACACGTGCAGGTTTGAGAAGGATGGTCAATTACTTCAAGAGGTACCGGCCTCTGTGCAGGATGAAAACGAGCTTGTATGCGTTCCAGAACCGTTCTACGTTGTCGGCCTGGTCTATGTAACTGTCGTGGCGGATTGTCTCATTGTTCGTCCTCGGAGGTATGAAATAGGTAAGTAGCCTATATACCTCGTTCTTTGCTTCCAGAACATACATCTAGTTTAATCGTAATATATATCAGCATAGAACATTGTAGGAGGAAATAATAACACACACAACGCACACACAATCACGCACACACGCAAACACAAACACACACCCAGACATACCCTCGTCCCCACATTCACCAATACACACCCCAGACACCTCACCAGCTGCTCTCTCTCTCTCTCTCTCTCTCTCTCTCTCAAACACACACACATCCATAGACTCGATTCCTTTAGAGAAATTGTCAGTAATTATTGTCAGTTATTATTTCACGGTAATGGAAATGAAGAATTTGTATTCAGCCCCTCTAGTTCAAGCAACTAAACATTTCGAGTAATTCCATTGAAGATTTTTTGTTTGCTTGTTTTTTTGTTTTTGTTTTTTTGTTTTGTAAGAAACTAATTAGCATTGAAAGAGAATAAATTCGTCATTATAACGTAGCATTACACAAGAAGTCAGTATTTAAATACCGTTTCGGTGTTTACCTATTCTAGTTCCTATTCGGGAGGTCGAGGCAAAGGTTCTGCCACGATTCCTTTCAGCCGACCATCAGTGGGAAACTTTCGGAGATGAGTTCAACGTCACTTGGAACCAGACTTTGTTATCATCCTCCTCTGTTTATGTTAGCATATTGTCTTATTCGGAGGACAGTACGGTTGGTGGCCGATGGGTTCGGCTTATTAGCTCTTATACAAACAATGTTGGAGAATTCTCTTTCTTTCCACCATATAACCTCTACGGGAATGTGACAGCGAGGAACGCAGAAGGAATAATTCGCGTGTCCAGCTATCCTTTTGCGGACAACTCAATAACCAGGTAAGCATAAATATATTTTTATTACAGTTTGTTGAGAATGTGCCCTTCAGTGCTATTTTTTTTTCCTTGTCATAAAATTTCTTGACATAACTATGGCTGTTTAATCTGTGATGAAATGAAAAGTGTTACTTGTTAGACATTTTTGACACATAAGTCTTGTTCACCCTGTTCGAGAAATCTGGATCCAAAAGACAAAATAGTTTTTTTCAAAACATAATGACGATTTAAACGATTATTATCGAAGCATTTGGGCTTTTACTTATATCAGGCTCCAGCATATTTCGTTCCTACATTATCACAATCTTGAACGAAAATCCAAGCAGGCAATAAGATGTTTTATATTTTTGTTATGTTGTAATTGCATACAATCATAAATTTGTATTATTCGTTCTGTATTCCTTCTGTGGAACATTGTAAAATGTAAAATTGTGAACTATGAAAGTAAAGTTAAACTGAATCTTGATGATCATAATAATAATGATGATGATGATGATCAACACCATTATCATCAGCAGCAGCCGAAGCAGCAGCAGCATCATTATCATAATAAATATGTATTAAGTATCGATGCTATTCTAGTCACGGTTATTATTATTAATATTATAATAGCATTATTGTATTCATTCAATCATATTTCCCATTCCAGAGATGATCCCGTTCTCTGGAGTCAGATCCATCCTCTGACATATCTCTTTGATGAAGCATACCAAACCAACCCCGCCCAATGGTCCTCTAATTCCTGCAAGAAATGGATTGAGATCGACTCAGCTCTCCCCACATTCGTCGACGTAGGTTTGCTTTTTCAGCGTTGACTCACAGAATCCCTTTATATGTCTCTCTTTTGTATTCCAGAATATAATAATGAATAAATATATTAATCCTTTGAAATTACAGATTTCTCGTATTTTCCTGATAAAATCCCAGTAATTTAGCTTAGATTACATATTTCTAATCTAAGATACATTATTATTATAGACGCAATCTACAATTAGATACATTTCAAACTAGCATCGTTACTTCAACCAGAAAAAAAAATCACCCCCTTTTTTTTTCTTTATTGGATCTGTGTCATCGTTTGATATAACTGTGTGCCCGATGATGACTGAAAACTGTCTAAACAATTATTAGCATTTTGGAAAACGAGTCCTTTAAATTTAAGGGATGCTCTTTCTTCTGAAGGCTCCTAATTGGTTAACGATATTACTCCCAACTTGCAACTTTCGTAAACCAGCATGTTAATTTTTCCGGAGGCTCTTTTATCCGCAGGTTCATGACTTCGAAAATGGAACAGGAATCAAAATTCCACAATGAAAAGACTTCAATATTCCGAAAGCAAAATGGTGTTCGTAATTTTGAAAATAAAAAGAACACAAAGAATAAGGGTTTTTTGTGCCGAAAAACACAGAGGGTTCCCCTATGTTTTTTTTCGGAATTAAGAGCATTATCTCATTTTGAGAATGACTAACCTATTATGCGAACCCTTTTTCAATTTCAGAAATAGGAATTTTCGGAGTTACCAAACTTCCTGTATAACGACCTCTTGCACAAATGAACTTTTTTTCATAACCAGCGGCATTATGTTGGTCCAGCCATCCAGAGGGCCCCCGAGTTTCATTTGCATGGTCCCCGGCCGGATGTGGATGAAAGAATGACATGGCATAGGGGCGATCCTATCAATCTTGTCAGTACATTTCCCTTATTATTTTTTCCTTTCTCCATCTCCCCCCCCCCCCCTCTTTTCTTAGTTAATTTTTGTCGCTATGTCATTGAGGGGGAAGGGCCTGTCTCTTTGTCCCCATGTCTCCTTCCTTAAAGCCACACCAATAGGAATAACGAATATTGCCTAACGAGCTGCAACCCTTTAAAGTATACGTCATATTCATATTTGTCTTTAAGGATCTAGAGGACTGCCCGTGTACAGAGGGACAGGCAAAAGCAGATATTGGTCGGTTCGTCAGTTATACATCTGAGGATCCTGCTTCTTGTTCTTTAGACAATCTCATCAGGTATGACTGTCATGTTTTCCTTTTCCCAGTATTTAGGGTGCCTTTATAACTCAACTGCGAAGCCAGAATCAGTGTTTTGAAACACGGTTATGAATCACAGTTCCGACGCTTTTTCACGGAACCCTGTTTTTTGTTTTGTTTTTGTTTTTGTTTTTGTTTTTTTCTTCTTCGGACAAATTCGTGATATTGCCGCTGGATTTGCACATAGCAATGAGTGAGTTTCGAAACCGTGTTCCTGAGAAGAAAAAAAAAGCTCCGGATTCAGCCTTGTTTTAAACTAAACGCGTATCAAAACGCTGACTCTGGCCGGAAAAGGGAACTCGAAACACCCTGAGATGGTGGTATAAATTTATGTGACTAGTGGAAAATGTTTTTCCTTATAACCTAGTCACGCCGACGAGACCGACTCCAGACCGACTCCAGAAAATAAAAAAAGCCACACGAATGACCAAGAATGAATTGCTTTAGGGGTGTGACTGATGTCCACCTTTATAGCCTTTCATGAAGGTAATGTTTGGTTTTGGTAAGCCCTCAAAAACTTGTCAGATTTATTGGATTTTTGTTGATAAATAGCAAGATACTAGCAATACAAAGATGCTGTGAAGATTTCATGTCCTAGGGTGGCGTATGAAACAAATGAGAGGCAAACAATAATTTAGGTGCCGGGTCAGGGATATAAACTCCATACTTCAGCGTGCATTATACACCATACACGCGTTCAAAACCTACACACAGTGATACACATGCTATCTCCGTGCGAAGCCTCGAGATTGTTGTGCGGAGAGCCATCGGGGTGAAAGGTCCTAGCGTGGGGCAGTATATTGCCGTGATCTAACGTTCCTTGCATATATTTACGGTTACTTCACCAGAAATCATTGATGGAATACCAAATGATCTCGTATAAACTTCTTTTTTCTTGAGATTGGGTGCAAGTTATTTCACGAAAAAGCTGAAGTGAATGAATATATTTTTCCCTTACAAAATCAAAACATTTACTATTTGAAAGCGCGAAATTAACGAAATACTTTCCATTCATTAAGGAGAGCAAGCGAGAGATTCACAAATTAGAGTATAATATTTGATTTATAGCCTACTGGCCCAAAACCATAGATGGGCTATTCTCGGTCACGGGGTGATGAAAATCCTGAAAAATAGTTCATTAAAAACCTAATTTTGCAGTATGCGTCTTGTATTTGTATTTTTTCAGTATTTGTCTTGTATTAGAAGTCTCTCATTTTGGATGAATAACAATCTTATCCCAAACAGATAAAGGGTAATTATTTCAAATGATACGTCATTTTCTTTCAGACGTCAAAATTAGGTCGGTCACGTGTGTGACGTCGAACGAAAAGGGTCTTACTTGTTGGTGTTCAAATCTACTTTTCTCGTATTTCCCTTGGAGTGCAAATGTCCGCTTTCATTGCGATATGATAGGATTGCTCTGAACAGTTTGAAAGTAATTTTCAATATATTATTGAACATTCTTCTTTTTTCAGAGGTGAAAATTTGGTCGGTCACGTGTGTGACCACTCAAAAAAGGGCGTTTTAAAATGTCTCTGTAGAAATATTATGGTTGGGAAATGACTTTTTTTTGGTCAAAGAAAGGGAAATTGTTCATGTAAGAAAATGTTGATATCAAAAAGTCAGTGAAATGTAATCTGATTTTCCGGCAATGAGGCAAAACTAGATGGTCACGTGTGTGACAGTTAGTTTCACTTTACAAAGAATGGCCCAGATATGCCGATGATGTTTCCTTGGTCCGATGTCTCTTTCTTAGACCTGATCGGCCAGGCGGAGTGACATGTTGCTACGATTCTCGAGGACACTTGACACATTTTCAAGATGTCCTCTCGGCGGGAAGGACCAGTCGCTCCCATCCTAGACAGAGTACTTTTATCGAAGGTGCATATACAAGTGTGCCGGAGCTGTCCCACTGGCTCAACGATGAACTACCCTTTATCATGTGCTGCGACTGGGCTAAGAACGACGCAGACTGCCGAGCGTTCAGACGAGCAAGACCGTCAAAAGACTGCGTAGGGTATCAGCCTCCAGTCCTCGGTATGATAGCTTCTTTGGTTGTTCGATCTTCCGTTCTTCCTTTTTCTTTTTCCTTTTTTTTCTACATATATTTTCGCCTTTCAGTAATTGAGCCCCCCCCCCCCCCCCCCCATCCCTTGGCTAAGGCATTGGATAAAATCCAGTAACTTGAGAATAACTTCGCTCTATGCATTTTCTTTACAGCGACAACGTTTGGGGACCCCCACTTTATCACAGTTGATGGCTTTAAATTTACATTCAATGGCGCTGGAGAATACGTTTTACTTCGATATGTCCAGAATGAGATCACTCTATTCGAACTGCAGGGACAAATGGAATTAGCACCATCGGTCAACGGTGAGACAACTTCCCGCTCTTATCATTTGATTACCAACCACAGGTTATATTTTAAAATTAAAGTTGCCATAATGCTATCGTCCACTAGTCCGAAACCCCAGAGGATCTAAAAAAAATGATGTCATTTTGGCGGGCATTCTGAAATGTTATCAAAGGGTTCACGAGATCGCAATGTAACTTTGCCTTGCGGATCTTCTGACAACTTTTCTGATGTTAATTGAGTAGACCGACATTGACGATATACTGGAATTTCCACGTTGTCCAGTTTACCGCAGTAGGACGAAATCTTAAATCATATGATAATATGAATACGGTAGAGATATTAGCTATATTTTACTCGCGATTTTAATGTTATTAACAAGATTTTTAAAATATTACTTTGCAGCTACTGAATTTTTTTCAGTGTGGCTTCATGAAGTCACATCTTATTAGCATCCAGTGGACACTTCACCGAATACAAGGCAGATATGTCGAAATAATTATTTGCATGTTCGAGAGAAATTGATAATATCAGTGGATGCTGATTGATAGCTTAATACTTTTTACCATGTCCGTTTACGTAAAGCTTGTTACCCGTAAGAAGTGGTGCAGGTCCATGACAAATTTGCTCATAGTCATTATTCCAGTACCTTCTATAGTAATCATTATATCCTGTTAATGATAACAGGTTTTATGAAACAGAACCCAGATCGTCTTTCTAATTTCCTCCAAATTAGCACACGAAGAAGAAAATCATTATAGAATAAAACTCTAACTGAAAAAATAGTCAACTTGACTGTTTATGAGCCTTGAAAAGTCCTATCCGTTGAAGTTTTTTTCTTGATTTGTAATCCCATGTGGTCTCCGAACAATTTCAGCTTTGTTGCCGAAAAGTAGACTTTGGGCAATTTGCATAATCTGCATAAATTTGAATGGCTCCTTCTAGACAATATTTAGTAGCGAAAGACAGCTTACGCAGAATGTGTCAACCGATCTAAGTACTGTTCTAACTATAACCAAATAGGACTGTTAAATGGACTGAAAAGACAAATTATTTCTTTCTTTCCTTTTTGCTTTATTATTATGTTCTTTTAAGACGCCAACGCTACCATCCTAACGGCAGTTGCCATGAAAACCGACGGCGGCGACATTGTAAACGTTGGATCTTTGACATCTGAAGAAGGCTTCTTAAATTTAGTGACTGTCGGAGAGACGACTAGTGCTGGCTTTACCCCTGTACCTTTTAATCAAATGTCCTCCTATACTTTCGAAGGTATGAATATGAAAGTAGTCTTCTTAAAAACCAGCTCTGGCATGGCCTTATGACTTCATTGTTATTATCAATTTGAATATTCACTTATTTGTATAGCATTTTAATACATGAATTCCTTTACTTTCATTTTTTTTTATTTATTATTTTGTACATATTTTGCGATTCTGGCGAATCTGATCATCTAAATTAATGTTTCCAATGGCAATATCATGATCATGTAGTTCATTATCATCAGTCCTTTCCTATTTCTTCAGCCATATGAGGATACTTTTAATCACAATATGTTGCTTTCGTTCTCACTTAAAGATAGAAATGAACTTTAATAGAATGAGGAGAAAAGGACAGGCACAGGAGTATGATAAAATCACAAAAGACAACACTTGATGCTTATTTAGATTTGTGAAAATTTCTGCTTACATAGGTGGTGAAATATCGGTTCAGGAATATTCGGACGACATGCTCCTTGTTTTCAGACGATTGCTTGTAACTTTTGAAGAGTATGGAATTGGGATTGAAGTGTCCTTTGACAACGGTTCGCTATCAGTTACTCCAGTGATACCAAGTGCAATAAGCGTGAGTATCACCGGTTCAGTGTAGTAACACACAGATCCCCCCCCCCCCCATATTTTTTTATTAGAGATTTCATTCAAAATACATCAATACTTTTTTTTTTTTTTTTTTTTTTTTTTTTATAACACACATGCACACGCTGGTATCAATATGCCTATAGCACTTCATTTATTCGATGTACGATTAAAGAGTAATGTAGATAAAATGCCTTGCTCAAGGGCATAAGTGCCGTGCCGGGGATCGAACGCCCGATCCTCGCATCTCCAGTCAAGCGCCTTAAACCACTGGACCACGGCACCTCCACAAATACACGTGCAATACGCAATACACAACACACACACCCACACCCACACACATATTCAGAAAAATACATTGGTTGTGGTCTAGAGGATAAGTCACCAGACTACGGATCACAAGGTTTAGGGTTCGAACCCTTGCCACAGTACTAACCTTTGACAAGACATTTACATTTGCCACTCTCGACCCAAGTGAAGTAAATGGGTATTGGTAGGAACTACTTCCTTGTAGCTTTACCGCCTTTATTAGCATGATTATGACAGCTAGACTGAGCCGGGGGAGTAATCTGAAGCTCTTTGGAAGCGCATATAGACATTGATAAATGTGATATGCGCTATACAAGAACTGAGTATTGTCAGTGTTATGAAATAGTGATCAGTTTCTGAGAAAATTGTTTACTCCCCGTTACTCGGTAATCATTAGTTTTCAGCTGCCTCTGTGTAGGAAGTAGATGGTTGGTTTTGACACACATTTTTTTTTAGAGCACCAGGGCCCTGTTGCATAAAAAGTTGCGTTTAATCGCAACTCAAAAAATCAAACCCAAATCCCAAATACGCGATCCTGATTGGTTGAAAATCAACTTACCATGCTGACGTTTAATTTTTTGAGTTGCGATTTGCGATTGATAATAATATTATTAATAATAATAATGATAATAATAATAATAATAATAATAATAATAATAATAATAATAGTAATAATGATAATAATAACAATGATAATAAAAATAATAATAATAATAACGCAACTTTTTATGCAAGAGGGCCCAGGACAGACTTTCTAGTCACCATAGTAACATGCCATCCTAATCTTTTGTGCATGTAATTTGAAATAATCTTTGTTGCATAGCCCATATTCTATAATTTCATTTGGGAATTCCATTTTTGTGTTTTTAAGAAACTGGGATTGATGATATCTGAGCTTGCTCCAGAATTTTTACACAGAGGCAGTATAATAGTCAGTTAATCTAAATTCATTTTATTTTCTGGTTTCACCAACTTATAATCGGGAATTTTACCGTTTGTTCTTCATCTATAATCTGAGAAATATTTGCTAACAGGAATATAGAAATTTCTAAACACTTTTTAAGGTTGCGAACTTTGGACACCCAGTCAATACGCCTTCCTAATATGCCCTTCGGTTTATTTACACTTGCGGCTGAACTTTTTGTATATATGTTATTTCTAAATGTTTGTACGCACACAAGGACATGTATATTGGTAAAATAGAGCTTAATTTATTGAATGAATATTACTCTGTTTTAAAAAAAGTGGGAAATATAACTATATATCAAATAAAAAGAAATTTATGAATGATATCCTATAAAGTATAAATCTCCTGAATCTTTTAAAGCAATGCTGCTTTTAACCTAAGGTAATACCTGGGTTTCAGAAGTAACCCTATCATCCTTTGTTAATTTTGACTAACCTATTCTACAGTTTATGTTAATGTTTCAGCTATGTTATGTAATTGATTTTTAACCTATTTTTCTGTACAAATTTCTGTCATTGGGGTATAATGCTTTATTATCATTATTATTATTATTATTATTATTATTATTATTATTATTATCATCATCATCATCATCATTATAATTATTATTATTATTATCATCATCATCATCATACTATCATCATTTTCATTATTATTATCATACTATCATCATTATCATTAACACTGTAATTATTATAAAATGAATCTTGGACATATATTGATTATGATTAATTTTACATCTTTGGCATTGTGTACCCAGATGTATTATATGTATTATGATTGCATAACATGAAAGTACTGTTCTCTATTTTCAGCTTAGGGATGTTTTTGGTCTCCTGGATGATGCTACCAGTGCTACTTTGAAGGATTCCTCAAACGAATTGATCCACGCATATGGAGAGTTATGTAAGTAAATAATTTTGTGTTTTTGTTGTGTCTTTTTAATGAGAATATTACCAAATATATACTCCCCCCCCCCCCCCGCCCCGATTGTTTCATATTTAATTATCAACTTAGACCGGACATTGATAATGAAAAATTTCGCAAGGCTTTAAATATAAGAACATTGATATTTAAGTGAAGTCTAGCGGGCAACAATTCAGATTACCTGACAGATATCAGTATACGCTGAAGACCAGCGCTCACTGTACGACACGACAGCTCAGCGACTGTGAGCGCAATTGAATTGCAGTCGTATGGTACACCACAGTGCATGATCAGATTTTTTTTTTTTTAAAAGGCAAAAAAATTGTAGAGCCGTGGGATCGTGGTAGGCACTAGCCTAGCCGGGGGGGGGGGGGGGGTTGCTTGTCAGAGAATTATGAAGAAAAACATCTGATAACCCCCCCCCCCCTCACACACACACACACACACACACACACACTGAGGGACTTTTGGAGGGCTAGCGGAAAAAAATTCTCGCCCCCCCCCCCCCCCGAGCGAATTTTGGCTGGTGAGAAGAAAAAAATACGGTTCTCCCTTCAAACAGTTCCACAAAGTTGACAGCCCTGCTTTTTTTTGGGGGGGGGGGGGGGTTGTTTTTGTTTTTTGTTTTTGCTCCCTTGTCTACGCCACTGATGGTACGATTTGATATTCAAATAACTGGCGTTGTTTATGTTCCGTTTATATAACTATTTCCCACCATTATTATGTTTAGATAAAAAATATCCATGCTTACCCTACAAGGCACTCAAATAAATATCACTTAAGTAATCCTAGAACCGCAATGACTATGAAATCAATTAGACACTCTGGTCCAGACATCTCTGGCCCTGCATCTGCTAAATGCAATATTAATTATATCAAATCGTTCTTAAACATTTTCATTGATAGCTGGAAGTTCCCAACTGAACTCATCACTTCTTTTCCCTATTATTCACTCCCCCTTTCCCTCCTGCAAGTCGACCCCCTTTTGCTACATTGTTATTAACTAAATGTTTTGGAGCTGCAAGCAAATCAAGCTATGCTTAGGCTAGAGCCCTTCTGTATCATCACTTTTAATACACTTTTAGTACACGTTTTAGTCACTTTATATTTACTTTACTCCTAATCTATTGTTTATACATATACGTAAATACATTGTAAACTATTGTTGTTGTATTAGGTGATACAGTAACTAATAAATATTTCACCTATATCAAAATTCTTTCTTGTTATTTTCGGCAGGGAACGTGACAGGGGACGAGTCATTATTTTTCACACACAAAGAGAATCCACCCTTCATTCCTACTTATGATATCATCCTACCTGGCAGCTATGAGCCTTGTAACATGAACGACGAATGCCTCTTCGACTATGCCGTAACGGGTGATGCACAGTTTGCTGCTAATACTCTCAAGGAATATGAGAAATTTCAGGAAAAGACAGCTGCTCTTCAAAAAGGTACAATTAATTAATTGCTTTTCCCATCTAATGCTCTCAGGGAATACTCTCAAGGAATATGAGAAATTTCAGGAAAAGGCAGCTGCTCTTCAAAAAGGTACAATTAATGAATTGCTTTTCCCATCTTATGTCATCTACCCGGTAATACTGTAATATATAATATTTAACATTTAAGTAGGAGTCAATCTAATGGTGTAATTGCGTTCATTTATGCACCACGTCATTGCTGGGGCAGAATATTTTCCATTAACAAATTGTTGTCCTCGCAGAGGACGTTCGTTACCATATAAACTATGAATCTTGATTATCCCCTTCGTTCATCGTCACATTGATTCTAAGCGCAGTATTCCTATTATCTATTAGGGGAAATAAAGTGGAAAGCAGAATCCACTTGTTCTTAAAGTATATATTAATCATATCAATAAGATGTAGAAGTCGTAGAACATTAGGACTTACTGACTATGGGCTACATAGAAAGATTCTCAAGGGTAAACAAGATTCCCTACCGCTTACGCCTGTATCTTTTGGCAGGGCATTTATCTGCTTTTGTCAATCTCCATCCAGGTGTAGTAAATTGTTATTAAGTTATTCCTTGAATGCTTTCAGCGCCTTAGGGCAGCTTGGAAATTGTTGGCTAATGTTGGCAGTTTCCTATCTAAAACCCTTCAGTTGATGTGTGTCCATATCTGCCCCCACCTGACAATGGGAACAAGACGTATACGAACGACTCAGTGAGGCAGTATGAAGGGGCTGAGGTCATATTTGCCTGTGCTGAGGGTACCGTTCTCACTGGGTCACAAAGGAGAGTGTGTGCAAGAGATTCGAACTCCACTGACGCACTTGCATGGACAGGTTCTCAGGAGACAACAGCCTGCATCAGTAAGTTCAACAATAATTATTCATATTCAAGTTTGCAAAGGAAAAATACTCATCTTGATGGGGAAAATGGTACATGCAATGTCATAAACTTCGAAAGTCAGTACACTTTGCCCATTATCGACAAAAATAGTGCTTTGCTGCTATTGGCCGAGCACTGCTGACAGAGGGCGTGTACACACCATGATCGAGGCACAGCTTGTTGTGGGAATAGGGGGGAATATCACATAATTTATCAAGCGAAAATCGCCCTTTTGAATGAATATCGTGGCTAGTTCATCTTACAATTCACAGATCAAATGATTAACAACTGTTTTCATGGAATGATCTAGAGATATAATTCCCTATAACATGTATAAGGGCGTTCTGTTTGTTGATATATAAATTTCACCAGTGCTCCGGTATCCGTATGCGTCCCTTCTTAGTCGCACTCCGCCATCAACGGCAGATTTGGCGATAACTGAAAGTTGATAATAATTGTCCACTTTCTGTGAACATTTTCACATGCTGTCACCATGGTAACCGCTACTGAAAAAAAGAATGATAAATTTCTCTCCTTTACTGTCTCATTATTGATAATATTGATAATGATAAAAAACTTACCTACATCTTTTTTTTCTTCAAATATCCTGAAGCCTCCTGGAGAATCGGTTGTCCTTTTCTGCAGCCCGCAGAAATTGATACGTACGTGCAGGCGCAGAAAAGCTTTGACTATATAAACAAATGTTACCTTATACAAAACTTTTGTTTGATCTCCGTATCCAATTAAAGCGTCATCTTGTGGTCCAATACAACCACCGGAGCATGGTTATGTAATCGTTGATACGTCGGGAATGACTGCTGAGGTCTTTTGCGATGAGGGGTATTTCATCGGAAGTCCGAATGAAATCTTAACCTGCATCTCAGAAAGTTGGGACAGTCTTCCCCCAAAGTGTTTTCCAAACGGTAAAGTTGATTCTGAATTCCTGTCAAGAATGAAAAACTTGAGTTTTACGTCCTATCTATTTAGAATATTCTTTAAACTGTCGCGCGTCGAGTCAACGTATAATGCTCGATATTTAAATGAATTTTCTTTCGCAAATACAAATAAAAACATGATAATAGTACTCGCCTACAGTCAAGTAACCAACATGCAAATACTTACATAATATTAGACAAAACCTAGGACAGCTACTCATCAAACACTTTGCAACCTAGCGCTTGTGGTTCTAATATGGAAAGGATAAGGTACGGATTTGCACATTCAATCCCTACTTGACGCTCAATATTAATGCAGAAGACATTTTAAAAACTTAATATGTAAAATATACTCTGTATTCTCTTTTTGTGCCTTCAGAAACAGCCTTTTTTTTTCTTTATGGTTCAAGATGTTATACACATTCCTATTCTTCAGTAGAATTCTGTGATGGTGAAAACTCCTAGTCCTGCGATTAGAATTATATAAATTCATATCATTGATGATGAAACGTTGCGATATTTCTTTAACACCTGCTTTACCCTTCCGCATTCCATACATGTGCTACATCTAAAGGTTATACCACACAGCCAACAACAGAGATGCCAACGGAGGTATCAACTGACAGTACAGGTAAGACTTTCTTATGTATGTTGTTCACAAAATATGTTCATTAGGCCTATAACATGATAAACTAAATATGTTTAAATTGTATTATTAAAAGGAATGGGGATATTTAAAATGGAGATAAAATGAAGGTCATGTGCGAACATCGAAAGGGGGGGGGGGGGCGGGGAAGGGGGGGGGGGATCTGCACTCGTTTTTCTTAAAGTTCACAATTCTGAAGATGAAATAGGGTTCATCATTCCAAAAATGAAAATAGGTTCATAATTCCGGAAAATGAAATAGGGTTCATTATTTCGAAGGTTTGTAATTCCGAAAAATGATGTAGGGTTTTATGCCATTTTAGGAATCATGAAGCTTCCGAATTGAGAGCCTTATTTCATTTTCGGAGTTACGAACCCTGTTCCATTTTTTCGGAATTACGAACCTTATTTATTTTTTTGAATTACGAACCTTAGGAATAACGAACCTTTGGAAATAAGAACATCTTGAAAAACGACATGTAGCTGTCGAAGGATAATGTTGTGATTTCCAGCAAATTTGAAGAAAAAAAACCTATGCCTTTATTCGTTATCACGTGATTTCGATCCTTCATCCTTCATTATTGCTATTGAAATCAATCTACATTCATTGACTCTGTCATCGTAATTTCGACCGCCGTCGATCCATCGTTGTCATCTTTATCGTCATAGCCATTATCATCACCACCTTCATAATCACCATGTTCATCATTACTATCACCTTCATCATCACCATCATCTTCATCATCCTCATCTCCATCATCATCATCATCATCATTGTCTTCATCATCAGCATCATCACCACCATCATCACCACAATCATCACAATCATCACCATCATCATCATCATCACCGCCATCACCACCATTAACATCATCATCATATCACCATGATCACCATGATCATGATCACCAACACGACCATCATGATCATGATCACCACCACCACCACTACCACCACCAGAACATTCATTATCATCATCATCATCATCATCATCATCATCATCATCATCTATAGCAAGTGATTTAATGCTTTATGAGAAATGCCTCTTCTAAGATCAATATGAGTATACTTATTTGTTTTTCCTTTCTCATTCCATATTCCTCCAGGATATACAATGCCGCCCACGAGTGAGCTCCCAACTAACATGCCTGAGAGAACAGGTAAGAAATGTGAAGATTGGTACTTCAATACAAAATCAGGGATTTAGTGAAATAATGTAATATCAAGCCATTATACGCCATAGATTTTACTCGACTATACGATAGAAATATAATTTTCCATATACGTTTGAATGCATCAGTTCAGACCTCCTGAACTTGGCACCAATTATATTTTTCTGTCACTCTTACATTTTAAAGACATAAAAATGCAGTAAGAACATTTGTTCAGAATATAAAGCTCCTGCTTAGCACGTGCTAACAGTTACCTTGATGCAGAGCCATCCGTACACTGCCTTACTGCTACACGGAGCTCCCTCTGGTGTTATATTCTCCATGTTCTCTCTTCAGTTTGATGATGGAAATTAGTACCCAAAACTAAGATAAGTCTTTGTTCGTTCAGAATGTTTCATCTCATTATTACAGAGCCACGGAACACACAGAAGATCGTAACGACAGAACCGCCTAAAAAGAAACCAGGTAATACTTTTAAAAAGTAATAATTATAATAAGTCTTACAAGACTTATCCGTTTAAATAAGCATTTCGCTTAACATAAATTAGCCTTTCGCTCGTAAGACTTATTCAAATCAGTCTGAAGCAGGGTTGCCAGATCGTGGCTAGTCTTCACGGCCAAACTCAACATATTTTACGGCCAAATTCGGCCAAACTATTTTTTTTCACGGCCAAATTTCACGGCCAAATTATATCTATTTAGAAATGAAATTAGGTATACCCCTATACACAAATTAACTGTCTCATGCACTCCCCTAGGTTTACAATAAAGCCTGCTTAAATAGTTTGACATGATATTGAGCGACAACGTGCAAGTTTCTGTATTTGAGTCTAATAAGATGTGGTCATGCGAATACTAGTATGTATACGCATGCTTATAATCGACCGTGCCCCCGGCCTGCAGCACAGACTAGTGTGTAGACTAGGCTAAGGGAGTGTTTCATGAAAGGACTTGCCGGATATTTTATCCGACAAGTTTGCTCTCAGCCAATCAGATGCAAGGATTTCAGTAGCTTATAACAGTTATCGGATAAAAAATCCGACAAGTCCTTTCATGAAACGCTCCCCAGGGCTTAATTCATGCATAAAGGCGGATTCACACCGAACACGACACACGACACACGACACGACAAAACGACATGAACGACTTTCTGAAAAATCGCTCTAATGCAAACCCTATGGCACCGTGCACACCTGCCACGACATTTTTCGAAACGTCGTGCACGACGTTTTTAGGGGTTTTTAGTCGTTTCAGAAAATCGCTCAGCGAGCGATTTTCCCAGCACGACAAACGACATTTTGGCCACCAACCAATTAGCGTGGAGGATTTGCAGTGACGTCATATTTATCCAAAGCCGCTAACTGCATTGCAGAAACTTTTCATATCTCCAGCTCATATCTCTATGGGATTTTACGTGTAAATTATTTTATCGCACCGCACAAAAATTACCATAGAGCTAAACACAGAAACACAGCACCGGTTATGTTTTCGTCGAGTCCAACCAAAACGAGAGATCTAAGATCACAGATCTACTTGTCTGATTGATCCTTTGGTTGAAAGGTTGCTGAAAATTAATCTACGGTAAGTAACACTAAGACTGATTAGATGAGAGGCCTATAGTCTATATTTTATCAATGTTTGACGAACTTAACAAAGGCCAATGTTTGATCAACTTGACAAAGACCAAAACTAACGTTAACATTAATAGGTTTAGAGAATCCGTATTCTCGAAAGTGGCCTAAGTTAAGCCGGGCTTAACTTAGGCCACTGATTTATGGAAGGCCATTCATCAACTCCTAAGTCCCGTACAAATTACTAAATTTAGATCTAGATCTATGTAACAAAATAAAGAAACCAAATTATTTTCTAGCATGAAATGAGCATCAGAAATCAATTCTATCTTGTCGGTTTTTGTATTTGCATTTAGTCCCAGAACTATTGTGATTTTGTAAGATTTGTAAGCTCTCTATAATTCGGTGGCCTAAATCTTCACACTTAGCCTTAGGCGGGACTTAAGTTAGGCGCCTAGCAGATCTAACTTAGACTGCGGAGTGAATAAATGGTTGCTAAACTTAACTTTACTTTATAGCCCTAAGGTAGGCTGGGTTATGACTTGAGCAAATTCAATGAGTAAAAGTTAGAGCTAGATCCCTGGCTCCAGATTTAAATTAAGTTAGGTCTAACAAAGTTAGCTGTCTAGATTTATAGGCCTAATTCCTAATGTAAACTTAACTAAACAAGGCCTAACTGTTATTAAAGCTAAACTCCAGCCCGGTCCCAGCCCCAGGACCATTCCAGGTCCAGTCCAGGAGTCCAGACTCCAGGCAGTGTATCTGGAGGGGGCAAAGACTATGGCTGGGCATCAGTCCGTTTAAAGTCAGAGCTAGCCTGTGGTCTGCATATTAATGGTCTAGTGTCTGTAAAATCTACAGAGAGAGAGAGAGAGAGAGAGAGAGACCCCCCCCCCCGCAAATTTCGAATCTGTCAGTGTCACTGAGTTAATAACGTTACTAGACCATCTACTTGACATGATTTAGTCTCAATATTGTTGGTTCTTAATTTGAGCCTAATTTTGGGGAGGGGGGGGGGGGAGCTAGGGGCTTGTACTTACTAAGCTGGTAATTCTAGGTCCAGATCTAGAGCCTAATGTTAGGCCAAATAACATTGGTCTAGATTCTAAGGCAAGAGTCTCTTTAAAATATCTAACATCAGTTTACATACACTGACTAACATTAGATCTAGAGTAGTAGAACTAAGTTAGAGACCTTTTTCTTATTTGTAGGTCTAACATTTAGATCTAACAGCGTTTCTTTTCCTTTGTCATTGTTGAGTGACAGAATGATGTGTAGAGTCTAGAGTTTGACTTTTAATTAGGCTTCATTTTTTTAGTCTATAATTATGTTAGACTCACTCCTCCAGGCTCCATATCTTTTTGTTTTATTATTTGTTTGTTTTAGGTAGTTTTGATTCTTTTTGTTCTGATCAAAGCATTTCCAGTAGATCTAGAAGCAGTCTAAGTTACAGGCCAATAAAATAATTTTTAAAAAAGGGAGAAATAAAAATAGTCATTAGATCAATTTGACATATGGCAATAAGTAAAATTAAAATTTTCAGAGATAATTTTTTCAGTAGGGCTACAAATCCGAAATAGGGATGTCAAAGATCTGGCGGTGGCAGATTTAGGGGGCATCCCCTTTTCGCTTTTCAGAGAATTTGAAGGAAAACTGGACAATTTTTTTTTTTTTTTTTAAATATAACCTTTATTTTTCTTTACTTGTCAGAAAGTTTTCTGAGATATGTGCCCCCCCCCCCTTTGACAAAATCCTGATTCCTGGATCCGCCCCTGGATCTAGAATAGATGTATATGTATTATGTACACTTGCTGTTCATAAACCCCTAAGTCTACATTGAGAAAAAGGGGCGAATCCCAACATTTGTTTGAGTGGGAGCGTAGTAGGTTGTAAATCAAATTATATATCACTATGGCCTTTATTATGATTTATCTTTTGCCATATCGCTATATAAACTCTCGATAAATTGAAATAGGTTAAATTTTATGTTTCCCTTTTTTTTTCAAGTTGAATAATTACATAAATTTATATCACAAGACCAACCATTCTATTTGAGATGAGACTAAATGTGAATTTCTAATATGAAATAAAAGTCCATTCCATGAGGAAATATTAAAAGAACCTTATATATTTATGAACCTGTTTATTTGTAGTCTTATGGTTTGTTACTTTCTCCATCTATTTTTTGCAGCAAGAATGGGCCAAGATTAACCTCTGGAAACCCAGGCTAATCCCTGTACAAAGATGAGGATATTAAAGGCAAGACACATTTGCTGAAAGATTGCCAGCAAGCTTGAAAGATCTGGTAATTATTTTGTTTCATTCAACTCTAAAATGAAGTTAAAGGTTCGTTTGGAGATGGAAACTGATAAGTAGTTTTTATACAGATACTTTACAACATCTCCCATCAATTATGTTATTATAAATAAGACATAAAGCAAGTCAGAATTCATCTAGTCAAATAATTTATTTACTGCTTTTATTTTTAAAATCATTATTATATTCTCAGCATTGCTATTTTGTCTTGTAAAGTAAATTATTATTATTTTTTAGTATTTTCATTTTGCTTTGTTATTTCTTATCCTGGCAAAAATACAATAATGATCTAATTCCTTTCTTACTAAACTTACAGGAGAAAGTGCTGGATGTAGTTTGGTCAACATACAGGCTTGTTTCATGCTGTACAAGAACATGAGGAAGAACGAGGGAAGAGAGGTAGAGCTGGTGCCATCATCATTTCAGGTTATCACACACCTGTTTCCCATCCTCAAGGAAAAACACTTACTAACGTACTAGTATTGTTGATTTCACATCCTAACCTAAGAGAGTAAGTACAATTTTATTTATAGTACAATACATGTAACAATCCAATTGTTTTCCCAGTGCATCAATTCATGGAAAATTGGGGATGGGTGTTCATTCAAAGTCATGTCAATTAGTTGTGCTGCTTTGTTTTAACAGGGAAATAATTTATACCCTGATCTGCTATTTACTAACATAAGCTTTGTCATGGTCCTACACAACGATAGCATTTAATACATAAACACTGATCACGCATGCTTGTGTTATAGTCTCTTGCTATATGTTAGATGCTATTTTCTCATCTTATTAAATTTCTGTTCATTCAAGAAAATGTTTAGTAATTTTGATGTATGTGTTTTGTGAATCGTATCTCAAAAATGTTATACAACTATACAAGTCACTTTGTAGCTATGATGTAATGCTTGTTAGGAAAGCTATATCATTGTTTAATTCTTTTATTATTTTGTAGAGCATGTACACACCTACAAGAGATTGTACCTGGTAGCTGATGCAAAAGGATGCTCTCAAGAACAAGAGCGAGTCGAAGGGAATGAACTTGATGCCATTCATCGTTCTCAGATAGCAGTGTCTCTCCCCAGTCCATCGGCTGCTAATATCAATACTACCTGTGTCACCACACCCTTCCTTGTAGTTCCTAGTACCCCAGTACCCCTTGCTCCTCCCCCCCCCCTCCTCAATCCTCAAATGATCTCACAATGGAGTGTGCAAGGACACACCAAAGGCATAACATAGTCCATTCATTTTATTATTTTGAATAACAGTCTTACCCCCATGAAGAATTTAATTTCACAGCCCCTACAACTATCTTACTTCTCTTCTTTAATTTAGTTTTACTATGTTATGCACTACCACTGGTTAGATTGTTATTTAGTCTGCAATTATAAGTAAATTCTTCAATGGGGCTTTTCAAAGTTTTGTCAAATCTCTATTTCAAAAATTAACTGTGGTTAATGTCGTTGAATATCAATTTATGTTCCCCTCCCCTTACATAATCATTCGGCTATTGCAGTTAGATGTATCTTACTAGCAGCATGTTCCTTGTATTGTGGAAGGGGGGGGGGGGTGTCCGAGCTAGTTGTATTTGCTTACTTCATCATACATTCTTGGGGATGAATTCCATTTCCACGCTAATGGAGCTTAAACTTACCTGAATACAATACTATAACTGATAAAATATTTACATGATTTCTCAATGTACTGTTTTAAGGAAAATCCATACTGGTCTGTTATTTTGTTAAAAGTGCTTGTTGTAGAAATCTGTCTCATTTAAAGTTTTGATTCATAGTATTAAATAACTGTTTTAGTCTTTTAAATATTTGTATTGTTTAATGTTAATCTTTCCAATTATATTCAGTTTTTTTTTCAGCTCTCAAACAGAATACAATGGGCACTGAACTTGTTACAAATTTTGAAAGAGAGAGGGCGAAGGGAATAGAGATAGAGAGAGAGAGAGAGAGGGGGGGGGGGAATAGAGAGAAGAGAGAGAGGGAGAAGAAATAGGGAAAGACATTTAAAAGTATGTATTTTTTTCAATGCAACTTCGAAAACGTATTCTCTTGAGTCATTTAAAGATTTTCCGTAATATGGGGCAAAGTATTGCTTTTGCTTTGTTGAAAAATATCTGATATTTTTTTTTTATCAACCATGAGTATGTTTTGAGATAACTTATACATAGATACATAGAATATCCAACAATACCGACAACTTTCCCCCTGTATTTACAATTAGAAAGAAAGGAGAAAATTGGAGGGTATGCGGTTGTGACTGCGATTTTATTTGAGGTCTATTGGTATAGAAGTGAGTATACTTGATAGAATGTGAAGTAATAAAACCAATTAGAAAGGAGAGGGTGTATGAGGAGTCCTATCATATCGCAAACTCCCACTTAGCATTTATTTCCGCCCCCCCCCCCCCCAGCCCCGGTAGCTGCACCAAATCCAAATCGCAGAGAGAATAATTTTTTTTTTTTTTAAAGTTTGGGGAGAATGTGCATATTATGTCACAGAGGTCAGGTTAATTGTCACAGAGATCAGGTTATGACCATGTGTCATAGACAATCTACTCGTCATAAATGGAAAACAAAAATTTCCGTTAGACTTGGTCCAGCAAGAAATTCAAGTAGATCTACTCTCCTCATGTCTGGTACCCGTATTCCAGGTAATTATAAGCCTGCACCACTATTTTCAATTAAGGAAATACATTTTTCAGATCATTTTGTCTCTAAAACATGGTCAGTCGTGAGTGTATAAGACAAAACTACTTGAATTATTCCGAATAGACGACAAAGATCTTTTTTTTTTTAATGTATTTAAAATACACGATATGAAGAAAAAAAAAAAAAAATCCAGCTGTGATTATTCCGAATAGAAAACGGCAAATTATCACTTTTGTAATTTCTCAACATGTGTCACTTGACCAATTTAACAACTTTTAGAAATCCAAATAAAGAATAAATGATTTCAAAATTTAAAAATATAAAAGTCTTATAGAATCTTATAGAATTATTTTGATGACTACAATGATGAACTTCAAATGAATACTATCACGACATTCTCATCATCAAAAACGACATCACCCTCTCTCCAGCACGACTTTTTAGCGAATGTCGTGTGCGGTGTGCACTGTTTTTTCGCCGTTTGTCGTGTAGTATGTCGTTTTGTCGTGTCGTGTGTCGTGTGTCGTATTCGGTGTGAATCCGCCTTAACACACGCCGTAGCAGACGCGCGCATGCACATCCTATTGCATTTTTACATATTTCAAGTGATTTTATGGTTACATTTCCTATCTGATTATGAAAAAGGCCAGAAATAAAGATTCACGGCCAAGATTTCTGTTTGACGGCCAGAATACGGCCAAATTAATTTGGCCGTGAAATATTTTTTTTTCACGGCCAAACTAAATTTTATACGGCCAGATTTCTGGAATCTGGCCGGAAAAAAGGCCAAATGGCAACCCACTCTGAAGAGCACTTGTAACAGTCGCGGAGCTATATAGGATCTGAGGCGCTTCTTCTGCGTCTGCCTCTTCTTGCAGGAGATAATTATAATAAAAAAGTGCCCTCGGTCATGTTGGTCGTCGTGTGTCCTCCTCTCACCAACATGACCTGGGGGGTGATTCACTAACAGCTAAAATTAATCCCAAATAAGAAAAAATCAATTTTAGGAACAATATCCATCCTAAGAGCGATATCGCTTTTAGTGACTGATTCACTAAGGTATTTGGGATTGATTCCAGCCTCTGAATTGATTTTAAGGTTGGGAGTGATCCGGATCGCGCGCTCCTAACTCCACTGCATGCCCGCCCGCGCCCCAACCTGGGCGCGGCTACGCTGTGCCTGCGCTGCCTGCACGCCCATTGCCCTAGCCATAGGCCCTAGCCCTGTACTGTGTATGTCCAGTCGATGCGTGCGCGCAATTAATGCAGTAGCTAGGTAACGCGCACTAGCTACGCGCTAAGTAGAGAATTAGGTCGGGTGACTGAGGGGCGGTGACTGAAATTTGAGTACGTTGATTGGTTGGAATGAGTGCGCTCGTAAATATTCATTTGCGCTCATATATATTCATGATAAGATTGATTCCATCCTAAAAGCGATTTAGTGAATCAGTAAGGTGGAATTAATTTTAAGCTGGGAATGAAATCAATCCCGAAAATTGATTTTAGGAATGATATCGATCCCAGTTAGTGAATCACCTCCCTGTCCTACAACCCCCTCTCCTTATCAAGTTCTTTCTCTTTTCTCTCCACCTTCTAAGTTCTGGCCTATTTTTTCGTAACTCCTGTCTGTCGAAAAAGAAATGCATTTTGTCTCTTTATATTGTCTTGTTATGTACACGATCAATGGCGTAGCATGGGTCCAGCCACTGAAGGGGTACTAACATCATGGGGGAGGACTCGGTGGATGAAAATTAATGTTTTAACTGAAAAGGCCTCCATCTATAGGGGGCGGATGTATGAGGGGTTTATATCGTCTTATTTTCATTTTTCATGTCTTTATATTGCCTTGTTATGTACACGATCAATGGCGTAGCATGGGTCCAGCCACTGAAGGGGTGCTAACATCATGTATGTAATCATTGAGCGGAATTGCGGATGCTATATAATTTCATCATCATTTTGTTATGATTACAAAGATCTAGAACCCTGGGTCATCGGAGTGATTGCTGGCTTTGGTGCTATTACCTTGCTTATCTTAATCACCCTCTGCTTGTTGCTGAGATCCAATCTGAAGCTGAAAAAGAACTACAAATCTCAGACAAGAGGTGAATATTAGTCAAACTTCTTTACTCTAACATGGGATAAATGGTGAAAAACGTTCCGAAATATTTTGGACCTCTAACGATTCCTTCCTGATTTTGCCAGGTTCAACTGTTTGTTTGTTGTTGTTGTTGTTGCTGTAATATACAGCCACGCCCTTTCTATTTGACAAAGCTTCGTATTGGGGCAGAATGAGTGAAATCGGATCGATTTAGGGGCCTTCCCCCCATCCCCCTTTTGGGGGAGGGTGTGGAGGCGCTTGTCATTTCCGTTTATGTATGTAAGAGATATTAGATGTGCAACAAACACTGGCCGAGTTAAAGTTGAATCAATTCATGTCGTTGAATAAACTGAACAATCGATTTTTTTATCAATCCAGTCGTTAAAGACTCTAACTTATCTTTATTCTTGGGACTAGATAATTGTATTCCGTGCCTGCATAGCACATTTCACATTTACATGTATAACGTATCTACTTAGGTTAATTACCATGATTACCCCCGGCTTTAGCCATGTTAGCTCCTGCAACCGTAGCGCTGAGTACCAGGGGCGTCTATCCGTTTTGGAGGGATTGAGGGGGGGGGGGGGGCAAGACAGCCTAACGTTACGATGTTCATTTCGCACATGATTTTTTAAAGCCTCTTAATCAACAGCTTCTCCACGGTTACATGAAACAGGGAAAATTAGAGAATTAGCGGGTGGGGCGCGCGTCGAAATTGAAGTCTGATCGTGTAATACCTTTCGTATTTCACTGTTTTGAAGGTTTCTTTTCCCGAGTTTTGCATCATTTTTCCTTATTTAATTTTACACCTCCGGATTTATTGGGAGTGGCAAAACGATATGTCCCCCCTCCCAATATTTTCTGGGTGCAACTGTCCTCCCCTGCCCCCCCCCCCTCCCACCAGGATCGACGCCCCTGCTCAGTTTATTCGAGAAAATCCTACCAGGTACCCCCTTACAACACATGGGCCGAGTGTGGCAAATGTATATTAATGGCTTGCTAAAGAACGTTGTTGCTGCGGCAGGGATTCGAACCCCATACCTTTTGGTTCACTTATCCACTAAGCCACATTCTTTGTTAATATGCTTCTATGATTGTCATAAATCAAAATGATGACTTATCACTCAATACCTTTCTGTCATATTATGCTCTCATCCGATCAGCAGGCTTTCAAGAACGTTACCCGAACGGGTAAGTTAACTAATTGTAATTTGGTTAGATTGTGATATATTGTGCATTCAAAATCTAACCAAAATAACTAAACTATGCTTTGCCTCAATGCTTTCCAGGGGCATGCATAGTAAAGTCTCGAGATCACCGATCTTTGTTGTGATATCGCGGTCATTGATTAATTTCATGCTCTCAATTTTGAACAATAAGAGGGTTAGTATCTAATGCGTTATATGAATGGATATGTGCCGTACATATTAGGTAAATTTTCGATTGTATTTTTAGTTATTTTGTATTCTCCCTATTCTATAATGAGAATATATTTCACTGATATTCAAAAGCATTGTAAATCAATTCTCACTTACCCTTGAATGTTATGCATTGATATCAAGTAGGCCAATGAAGAATAAAATGAATAAATGTGACATTTTAGCAATATCATTATGTCAACGTTCTTTGTTATAAAATTAAAGACGATGGGGAATACATACAGAAATACTACAATATATATCCGAAATATCAATTTCTGAATGTGTCCTATGGTAATGTGTTAGAAAATGCTACTACATTACTATAAAACTGTTTAAAATACTTACTAATAAATTATTCAGAATAATTTTCTCGTGTTAGATTTAACACCAATATTGCAATAACTTGCGTTTGATTTAAGACAATAATAGTCATTGTCAGTAACAGTAGTGTTTTGAATTAGAATGTATTTGACTCGTATCCCCCCTTGCTTATGTAAGTTTTACGCATTTCATAGACTGCATGTATTTTTCTTTTAATTCTAGGACTGCTTTGGATATGGCTAGCTTTAGGAAGAGGGCTTCGAACGACTATGACGCAACATAAAAACACCATTGCAAAAGGAGTTTTACTTAACCCTTTGCCAACTGGAACATGGTGGTTCATGTATTAAGCCTATGGGAATGGGGGAATCCAGTAGTCAGAGGGTTATTGGGCAGTCCTGCATGCCATTCGGATAATGCCCAGTCTTGTAGGGAATCTGTGTTGTTCGTAATGCAAAGGATAGTGGCGTAGAATGTGGCAAAAGTTTTGAGAGGGCAGTGACTTGGGGAGGGAGGGAGTGGGGGGGGGGGGTCTTTCTCGGTGGATGATATATGAATTAACAAGGATATGGAGTAGATATGGAGTAGAGGGGTAAGGATCCTTCTAGCTAAGTCATACTACATTCCCTCTTTTCCTAATCTTTCTATTTAAAAAAAAATCAATCTTTTGCCATCCGATGGGGGGGGGGGGTCACTTTTACCATGTGCACCCTGTAGCTACGCCACTGATAATGAAATAGTTAGTCTTAATTATGTTAAGCACTCCAAATTTACCCTCAGTACAGTAATACACATTCCAAAAGGTCGAACTAATGCTGGTAAGGCATTCGTAGCCACCGCTCCGATTTCTACCAAATTGTGTTGAGGATTCATTAGACACTGTCGAGAAACATCTCAGAACACATCTTTTCCGCCAGTGCTCGCGTATCAGCATTCGTCTCGCATCTTTATTTATCTTTATAATTGATCAATTGTAATTCTCTATTCTCTATTTTGATATTTAAATCGCTTTGTATCTATAGTAAAAGACTCACGACAGAGATATTAAGATATTAGTTTTATTTGTTTGGTCTACGTAAAAGGGAAAGTTTGGCTTTACATAATTATACTTATACACGTTAAGCCAAACCTGTCATTCATTTCATTGTTGTTTTGCTCCATGACGTAGGTATACTTAGTCAGTTGTATCATCTTTGTAATCATATAACAAACAAGCTATTCACAGACACATGTATCTTACAGCCCTGGGGCCTGTTGCACAAAACTTGCGTTTAATCGCAACTCCTAAAAATCAAACGCAAGTCCTTAATACGCACTTCTGATTGGCTGAAAATAAAGTTGCGTTTGATTTTTCTGAGTTGCGTTCAAACGCAAGTTTTGTGCAACGGGCCCCAGAATTACCTTTCTATTATCATAATTTTTTTTTTAATGCATATTTAGGGGGCAGAGAATAAAGGAAAAAATATCTAGACATTTGCCATTGAACATAATTGTGCTGACAATTAGATTTGTAAGGTCTGCTTTTTACACCCAGATGAACACGATTATTGTCATAATCGCTGGTGCGATGAACTCAATGAAATGGTTACAAAGATATAATGAAATGTAACTGTTTGTACGTGCAATCCGTTTTTATTTTATTCCGTTTGATAGTGATAAGTGATAATGAAGTGAGGAGTACACTTTAAAAATATTTATAATCTTCTCTCTTTAAAAAAAAATCTCTCTTGGTTTATATTAACAATTTGGTACAAACACCCAAAATCATTTATCAGTATAAATAATTCAGCCAATGACACTCTCATCGTATTGTTTGATTTATACTTTCTTTGTTACTAATTATTTATCATTGTAATTTATATTCAAATTTGTATTACCATGTATGTATTTTTTTATTTAAATGTAGGTAAAATAATCAGCGATGAATTTCTATTGAATAAGTTATAATTCTTTGTTCAGTTGATAAAAGTGTTGAAGGCAATAGGTATTACAATGATACATGTTCCGTACTACTATTTATTTTACTTTATTGTAATTGTCAAGCTTGATTTCTCGCATTTGGTCTTCCTCTTGTCTAATCAGCTGTTTTCCTCAATTCTCTTTCTCTATATTTTCTATCATTGTATCATAATTGTATTATATTCCGTCTCAATATACCTCAACGTCTTTATTTACAAAAATCTTTTTACATGTGTGCCCTTTCTATTACTCTTCGTTTAAAAAACACACACACACACTCAAAAAAAGAAATTTAGATACATTTTTGCTGTGGGATTTGAGTTAGTTAATCATCATCTGTAATGAAATGTTTTTCACTCTAGAGGGCGCGCCATCCAATGCGAGCGCGGTCGCATTTGCCTTCTCGACATCTCTCGACATGTTTGACTGACCGTGTAGTTAACTTTCAGCGATTGGGGGGTTGGGGTTATAGTTCTATTGAAGTATAAACGTATTTACTGAAATTTTTCTGGATACCGGGGAGGGAGGAAGGCGGAGTGAGGAGGGCTGATAGTTTAGAGGATACTAAGTAGTTGCCTTGATACGGGGAAGATTCAATACATACAGGACAAAGGAGAGAGAGAGGGAGAGAGTAGAAAAGAGAGAGAGAAAGGGAGGTGGAGAAAGAGGGGGAGGGAGAGAGTAGAAAGGGAGGGAGAGAGAGAGAGAGAAAAGGAGAAGGGGAGGGAGAGAGAGAGAGAGAGTAGAAAGGGAGGGAGAGAGAGAGAAGGGGAGGGAGAGAGAGAGAGAGAGTAGAAAGGGAGGGAGAGAGAGAGAAAAAAAGAGAAGGGGAGAGAGAGACACACACACACACGATTAGGGGGTAAGGGGAATAGATATAGTAAACACTAACTTCAATATCATCAATATCATCATCACCACCACCATCTTCATCACAACCACCAATATCATTATCCTCAATACCACCATCAATATCTTCATTATTATCACCATCTTCATCATTATCATCATGATCATCATCAACATCACCAACGTGACCACCATTATCACCACCACCACCACCACCATCATCATCACCATTGTTACAATTTGAACACGTTAGAGTTGAACAAAGGAAAGCGTATGTCCTATTTTTTTTATTTTTTTTCATCATATCAAAATATGTTTAATGCGAGAGTCGGTATATATACCTGACTTTCTTCAAATACATTATCTTATCAATACAAACGGCATTATTTTGGAAGAAAAACACAGAATTGCACAAATTTCACAATCTACCTAACAACAAATGGTAACAAAAACAACCTAAACTTCTACACCCCTTAACTACCCAGATTGCAATGCAACATGAAGTGTGCAAACACAAAAAACAAAAGTGAAATCTTCACTATCAAAAATGCGTTGCGATAGCTGCACGAAGGTAAGGTACAGACAAGAATATGATAATTATTTCGTCGAGTTGTCTTATCAAAATAATAATACAACTTTGTTTGAAGAGACAATCCGTTGACTTATCAGGTCCACTTAGTTTGAAAGACAGCTATCGTATCAATGAAGAGTATTTGCAATTAAGAGGTCCGGATTTGTAATATCATGGAAGAATTATTTACAGCCAAGAAGGAAAAAGACAAACGAATTCTTGTTTTCAAAAGTATGATGAAAGACTTGGCATTATAACAAAACTGATTGTTTCGGAAAGACGTGAAGATACATTTCAAGGGTACTTCTCTAAGGACTGTACGACTACCGACTACTTCTACAAAACGAGCAACAACAACATCATATCATAAGAAACAAAGTTAACAAATTACAAAATGTTCACTGTAATGTAATGGAACTATGCCTTTTTCCCCACTAGAGATGAAAATTGTGACTAGTATTTGTACATTAATTTCAGCGCTTAGTAAAATCGTTTCAGAAATACATATCATTACACTTTGGCACTTTCAAACTCAACTTTCAATATACAAAATTTAGCAAAGAGGATATTCTTTATATATATATAGTTATATAAATATTGTATACAATTTACAATTATTACGTGGCATTTTGCAAGAATATGTTATTAGATGTAAGTAGAACATATTAAATTGATTAAACGAATAAACTTTAGTACACTGATCGATGAAATTATCATTTTTAAAAACCCGATGAAGTTATGTTTAAGCTAACACGATCCCATCATATTAATAGTATATATTAATTTCATTAGACGATGAAACTGAAAGCAATGAGAGTTTATGACTGCATATTTAGCATTTCGCGTCCTTCACATTTTATAAAGTGTTGGTAAAACTAGAATCAGAACATATTTGCATGAAACAGCAACATTAGGCCTATAGGTAGCGGTTTTCACGACTGCACAGTAAGGTATTTCAGATGATGACACTATATTTCAGTTTATTAATGATCCAAAGTCGACCACTTAACTCGTATTATCATCTTGTTGCAGTTATTGCTGTGGCTGTAGCTTGTTTGTTTGTTTTATTTTTTGTATATCATTGATGCGAGTTTTAGAGATAGAAAATTATCAAGTCAAAGAATGCTCACATATAACGTTGAATTTTATGTCGTTAAAAATCCGTGCTAAATAAATGAATCTGATTAACATTCAGATATTGGAATAGCTCGACTTTACCAAAATTATATTATTAGCCCTCTTTGTTCCCATTCTTCACTCACAATCTAGGCAACAAATTATTTTCTTAGTCTTGAATTTTAGCGATAACTTACCTCCCTTCGAAATACAGTCTTTATTCTATGAAATGAATTTTCCGCTCTGATTTCCTGGTTTGTATATTGCTTTGACCCTGATTATAAACATTATTTCATTATCCTAAATTAGTGAATTAAAGCCCATTATTCTCCTTTCCTTATTTCATATGTACATCATAGAGGTTAGACTCATGGCATTGCATTATAAATGTATTCATATTTCAGTACTTCAAAGATTAACACTGGCAATATTCAAGGCTCATAGAGTTATGTCATAAGAAACACTTGGGTCAAGGCTAAACATGCATCAAAGCAGCTCCTTGTATTTCATCTTAACTCGCGAAAGGCAATTCTATCATTCATACAGTCCCATAATTATATTTTCATCTGCGGCAGCAAGATATAAAGTTGGTTATACATGTACTAGATATTAACAAAACACAATGGATGACAGACGACAATTACATTTCAGCACCTTATTCTAGAAACATATGTGAGCTCTCCTAAGGGAGTATTCTCACCAAACTGGAAGACTTACGTTTATAACTATCGTGCATATCACTTTCCTTTACCACACTATTTCATTTCATTTTCTAAACAGAATATACACTTCACATATTGTGCCTTTGCCTCCTTTGGCATTTGCACAAGAATACATAAATGTAGTGCAAGAATTCACAAAATAATTGTCATTATTATCAATATCTTTGACTAAAGCAGAAATCAGACAATTCAATTATCGCTAGTTGATCATGGTTATTCTCAATGTTTTTTCTTTCTTTCTTTCTTTCTTTTAAGCTTCCAATGTTCCCTTTTCCTGTGGTGCATTCTTCATTTTTTTTTCTATTTATCCGACTCTTAATGGGTTTTTTTTTCATAAGACAGGTAAATGGTTAAGAGATGAATACTTATGAAGAATTATGGTGACCATTCGGAAGACCTCCGGCTGCTCTTTGATTTTCAGTCTTGAATTCTTGATGATATTCAGGCAACATCCTATCCTCGCCGCTACCACTACTACCGCTGCTTACCGGGGAAATATTCCCCGGTGACCGGAGCTCACTCATCCGACGCTGCTGCTCGGCGCGGTTCTGCAGAGGCAGTGCCGCTTCATCATGCTCGCGGTAAAGCATCATCTCCGATGTTGGGCTGAGATCCGGGCGGTTCCTCATTAAGTTTTCACCTCCATCGGCGGCTGCTTCCTGCTGCATCACAAGCTTCTGGAACTGGAGCTTGTCCTGGTACTTGCGGAGCTCGGAGCTGTCCGGGTGTTTCTCCTTAATGTGGTCGTAGTGGCAGTCGGCGGTCTCGGTGGTGATGCCGCATTCCTCGCATACGAAGATCTTGGAGCGGCGTTGCTTGTAGGTGTATCGGTGCTGTTCTCCGTGTACTTTGGAGAGGTGGGACTCAAGTGAGCAACGCTGCGTGAAGGCCTTGCCACATTTGTCGCACTTGTAAGGACGCACCCCTGAAAGAACAATAAAAATAGTAGATTTTATTGATAGTATAGTACTTTTTCAACCCGATACTTCCAAAAAGTCGTTTCGTGAAGCAACAAAATTGCATAATATGAAATAATATGAATCAAACGAAATAATAATTCTGATATAATCTATTTCATATAAAGCGTCATTCAAGTTTTAGATAAGTTGTTCCAAGCACTTCGCATTGTAACATTGTGAAACAACATGATCGTTAGATGCTATTATGATTCTTCACTTTAGGAGCCACGCATACTGACAGTCATTTGGAAATAATTTAAATTATGAGGAAAAGAAAGGAGGGCCCATAGTTATAAAACCTTACTACACCTGTCAACTAACTACGAAATCCTATGGAGTTAGTTGGCAGCTAGCTTAGTAAGGTTTTATGAATATGACACAAGGTTATATTAGAGAAAGAATAAAAGAAAAGATATGTAGCAAGATAGAATCATCGCATTGCCTTTTAGGGGAGCAAATTCATTAATTAGTTAAATAGTGTATCTAAATGCTCCTAGTCCTACCATTTTGGAACAGTGCACAATTAAATTAAAGAAAAAAAAAACATTTGGGGAAGGTTCATACCAGTATGTGTTCTGACATGTCTCTTGAGGTCGAAGGTGTCGTTGAATCCTTTCCCGCAGAAGGCACAGTTGTACCGTTTGGTAGCGCTATGGCACTTCATGTGGCGGTTCAGAAGCCTCTGCAGCGGGAAGACCTTATTGCAGACCTCGCAGAGGAATGTTGAATCACCCATTGGTAGTCCGCTGGAAACATGGTTGTTCAGGCGAGATCTCCCAGGTGCTCGCTTGAGTGGAGCATACTCGACCGTTGTGGTGACGGGTGGTGGTTGGACGGTGACGGTGGACACTGGAGCGGAAAGATCCTGAAGCGGTTGCTGCTGGAGAGGTTTGGCATCATGAGGGGTTCCTCCGAATCCGTTGACAAGGCCTTGGTGTTGAGTTGTCGATGTTGTAGGAATCCACATGTTTCTGACAGATGGATTCCCTAGGTGTGGAAGCACAGACTGGGCAAGAGTTTGAGGTGGTAATGGACCAATGCGATGTGATTGATCCTGAAATGACGAACGAGGTTGGTTTTGTCCCAACTGTGGTGTGGCTCCTTGGGCGAAGCCATTTTGGTAATGCAGAGGGATCGGACGAAGTGTCGTTCCGCCGATGGGAGGTGTTTGTGTGGTCGGAACAATTGGTCCTCTGGTGTCTATAGTATTAGAATGCGGAAATATCGAATGACCCGTGCTTAAGGGAGCACGAAGATCACTGGCGACTACTTGGTTACGGTGCGAATGAGGCACAGAGGCTTGCGATAAGTAGACACCAGGTACCTGCTGCAAGGATGTCATCTGTGGTACCTGGCTGTTGTATTGTCCTAACATTTCCTGGCTGATGCTATAACGAGTTGTTTGTTGAAAGGTAACATGTGCCTGAAGGTCCCCAGGTCGTTGAAACAGTGCACTTTGAGTTGGCATTGCTATATTGCTTGGGTTTGGGAGTTGTTGCTGAATATGTGGCTGAAGACCCGACTGTATGACGGATGGATTTATCGTGGGCTGGCAAGGTGATGGATCACTACTGCGACTACTATTTCCGCTATTATTACCGCTATTATTACCACTATCTGGGGTTGAAGGATCAGTCGCAAAGGGGGAGTCTCTATTACTGCTATCGCTGTTTGAGCTAGCAATAGACTCTAAGGAGGATGGCGAATCTCTTGCAGATGCGGTCATTTTTTCTGCAGCATGTCTTTTCGGGAGCTGAGCAACGTCCAACGGATTGACAATGTCTTTCCGTTTCCTCGAATCACAACTGGCCTGAATGTTGGTTCCATTTAAAAGCGGGGCTTTCGATAGTAATTCTATTTGTGGAGTATCACTTGATGGGGCAGCTGAAAGATTGGAAGCATCATTTTGATTGTGTAGAGTGGACGAAGATGAATTAGGCGAAAATCGCTCAGTGCTCGACTTGGACGGGCTAGTCTGAACAGTAGGGGGAGACACCATAGAGCGCATATGACGTTTTCGAGGAGGCAAATTCTTTGTTGGAATGCTAGAAATGGACGCATCGGCCGCTTGAGTCTCCGCTAAGCTGCCGTTTCCTACAGATTTTAGACTATTTAATTCCGGACTGTTTCTCATAATGCGAAGTCGTTCCATGCTTGGAATCTCTGGTGAATCTCTGAAGGCTTCTTTCGAAATGTCAGCGGAGTCGGATGCAGTGTTATTGGTTTGGATCCTGCTTGATTTGTTCATATCTCCTCCGGCCGTGACCATGGCGTCATGATTAGTTACTGAACTTGAGCTTCCAGCTAGGATGGTCGAAATCATGTAATCCGTTCGAGGTGTGCTACCATTTGCAGAAAACACATTCGTACCTTTCCTCACAAAACCATTTTCTCGATCATTAACCGTTTTGTCACACTCTGGAGCCATGACGGGCGTGAGTGCGCTGTCTTGGTGGTTTGCATGCGGTGGGGAATTGTCCTGTTTCGATCTCCAGTCGCAGAGATCGGCAAGAGTGTGCAACCAGGCGTTGGAGACATCGCGTATGAAGCCATTAGAGATAGTAGGGACAGTTGAGGGCTGTACCTTGCTAGGTGCCTCCTCCTTCATCCCGTTTAATGGCGCATCTTTCGAGGACAACTTGTAGCCCGGCGGTGACCCTTGTGTCGTTGCGTTGACTATAGGAAGGGCTGTTGGTGCTGGTGGGCCAAAGGTCAGGGGTCGAAGGGTCAGTTCCGCCGAAGACGAGTAGGTGGTGTGGGTCTGGAAATGGAGTCCATTCGTCCCATGGCTGCTTCCTAAAAAAGACAAAATAGAAAATTAATATTGGTTAGCATAAATCCTGTGTTCGAGTTGTTAAATATACATAACATTATCCGAATATATAAATGTATATCGTCGAGCAATAGAGTAAAGCCTGTGCTCGCTAAAGAAAAAAATTCCATTACCGAAGTGTGATAAGCCCAACAAACATCCATAGAATACATCATGCAGAAATATGCTCGTGTGCTGTGGTACATTAAGTTTCTTTATCACTACTGAAATAATGTCAGACATAATGTCAAAATGTTGTCATTTCGACTATTTCTATTAGACTGCTAAACAATCTCACATAGTCACCCCTACTCTCTCTCTCTCTCTCTCTCTCTCTCCAGTTTTCTCTCATGTTCCCATTTACTTTTTCATTTACTTTTACTCTCTATATTTCCTTTTCAAATAGTAAGACTGCATGTACCCCCGTCTCTCTCTCTCTCTCTCTCTCTCTCTCTCTCTCTCTCGCTCTCTATCTCGCTCCCCCCCCCCTCTATCTCCCTCTCTCTCCCCCTCTCTTTCTCTCTCCCCCATCCCCCCCCCCCCCCTCTCTCTCTCTCCCTGGTTCTCACTCCTTCACCGAAACACCTTTTAAAGATAAAGTTAAGTAAGTTCTGGTCATGCGATTACATTGCGGGGGAAAAAAATGTCTCAAAGCAATTGGGAAAGGTTGATCATGTCTGCATAAGAATTGGTGTACAGTGGAATTATCAAAATGATAAGAAATTGACACAATCTCGCCAAAAAGCACATTCACAGCACGCAGAAATGGGTATATGTGACTGCAAACATCTATGTGGCATGAATGTTTGGCCAGAATACTTCAGTTATTTCTCGCCATAATCAGATAATTATTTCGAATATGAGGGTATTTGAAGATCCTTTTGAGTGGAGATTTCTATATACTATGAAGTTCTTTCAAACTGGCATAAGAGGAATGAGAAATCACTGTTCACATTTCCCAGAACTCAATCTTCTCTTTAATCCTATCTATCATCGATTCATTTTCACTTCTTTGCCCTCATCGGTCTTTTCTCTTCCCCCAGACATGCCAGAAGATCCGGGTTCAAACTTGTCTTAGATTATATTAACGCTTAAAACAAGGTTCATTTCTTCCTAACCGCTAGACGTAGATGAAATGCCTTTCGAATTCAAAGGCATTCTGATATGGCTATGGAAACGATACACAAACAATATTTTGTCCTCCACCTCACATTGTGCCCAATACTAGATATTCACGGATGTCGTTAAAGATAAATGGATTCGAACTTGAAATAACAATCAATACTTGTATCGGTGCTATGATGAATTATTGTGGTTATTAGGCATAAAATTGCACACTTGTTATGAGAAAGAGCTCATTTAAACTGAAGATGAAGCTGTATAACGAAACTCAAGTATGGAACCTTGTCAATGCCACTTAAATAAATGCAATATGCGAATCCAAATGTTTTGGTTTTTTACTAGACGTTAGCAGAGCATTAAAGAGTACCGTCATTCCAAATGAACGAGAAATCACGCTTCAAAGGACTTCCACAAACCTCTTGATATCTCACAAATATGCAATCTTTTGAGTTAAAGGGGAAAGTCCACCCTGATGTTATGTTGATTTGAATTCATTCATTCATTCATTCATTCATTCATTCATTCATAATGGTATTTATTTTTAAAAGATCATGCATCGCAACAATCGTTGAATTGTGCACAATTTACATTGAATAAACAAACATCACAAAAAATGTAACTCAAAGGAACAATTTACATGATTGGTAATTAAAAAATAACGGTGCATATGTAGGTCAAAAATACTGTACGTAGAAAAAAAAACTCAAAAAACAGTGATCATTAAATTACAAGCAGAATTAAACATTATTCTTAACATAGATAATAGCCTTACAAATAAACTTGATGTGAACGACGCAAGGTAAGACAGAGTGCCAACACTGTGTGTGCGTGTTGGGGGGGGGGGGGGCAATAATATGACCCGTACATGCGACTTAGTGAGCTATTAAATTTCACTTGAAAGAGTGTAGGTACATGTGTATAAGTACAAATTAGGGAAGAGAGATTTAAAGATAATCTATACAAATGATTACATTTGCTCAGTATACAAAGGAATAGGATTGTTTCATACAGGATTTGTGTAAAACCATAATTTATGAGCAATTATTATGTCTAAGGTGCATGTATTTCAAAGTATTTTCTTCAGAGAAAATGGAAATTATTGAGTTTTGGTGTACAGGGCAAGTGGGAGAGGAGCTCGTAAGATACATCACGGAGATGCCAATTTGTGTTTGATTGATTACAACTTCAAACATTCATAACTTTCTTATTTCTTATCGTATTTTGCTCAAACCTTAACTGATATGTTTCTCTAATTTTTCTGCTTCTTTTAAAAACCAACTTGTAATCAGGGTGGACTTTTCCTTTAACAGTTAAGATTCGGAATTGCATGTATAACAACCCGAAACATAGATTATAAAGATGAATTCAAGAGGAAAAACAATGTTCAAGTTATTCATAACTTAAACATCTTGAAGTAGAATTATGGAAACTGTCTCATGAAACCGTCATAAATACTGACTCAGTGATATCCCATCAAAATGCTTGCAATTTTTTTTTATAAAATCTTATATCACATGTTTCAAGTGGAAGTCGGCGAGTTTAGATTGATAACGATTTCATGAGATACTGACCTGATAAGGCGAGCATCCATCATTTTATTGGACACCTACTGTACACAGTCTGTTTCTCATAGAACCCAAAATTGACTTTTTTTTCTAATGAGTAATAGCATCCCCAAGTTCTCATCAAGCATAGAATCTGAGGAAACGACAAGGAGTGTGTAGGAGACTTTAATTGATACAGAAACTACGAATTATTTCACTGTACGATTATCATCTTACCTAGTCGTCGAGATGAGAATGGAGGATAAAACGGGTTCCACAACTGAGGCAACATGTAACACGTCATGATGACGTCACTGACACAGCCGTATCTCAAAACCAGGCGACATGAAATATGATTAGGATGAGGCAAAATGCATAGGCATAAGATCTATCTTGAAATTATTTGTTGAATGTAAATCAGTTTATGGTTACAAGTTTTCTCAATCTGACAATTCAAGACGTCAAAAAAATGTTTTGATCTTGTCGTCAAGATCCTCAGAATGCCATATCGCGTAAAATATGCAGAAAACAGATGCCCATCCTCTTTGAAGCAGCTATTTTTCTAAGAATGCTGATGGAAATAGAAACAGATTTATTCCTTTCTCTTCAAGAAAACTGAAAAACGGGGCTTTCTTAACAGACTCTTTTTGAAGCACAAGTAGTCAGTATACAGTTCTGCTCTTCCTGAAGATTTAGGATAATAGCCTTTCTTCCACAACAATCTTCGTCTATACATCTGAGGAGCGGTAATAAGTCGTACCACCCCTACCAGTGTCGTCAACGCAAATGATTTCATCATCAGCTCTTACAAAATCAAAAAGTCAAGTCCAGCGTTTTCATGAAAGGGTAACGAGATCAATAAAACCAATTTTACTTTTTTTTTATATATATAATGGAAACAATCGTGTGGGGAGTGCGGTCGGAGAATCTGCAACAAAACCACATTCACACTCGGCTGAGTTTTTTTCATTTTTTTTTCTTTCTTTCTCTTTTTCTTTCTTTCTTTCTCCACCCCCCCCCCCCCCCCCCCGCCTTCAAAACAGAACGGGCACGCTCCGTCGTAAAGCAAAACAAAAAAAATCGTAAAAACCTGTTCATACCTGCTTTATAATATTTGATTTAGATCAAATTTGCACATTTTTCACATTATTAAAAAGGATTGGGGAAAATCTTTCAAATCAATATGTATAAAAGAGAGAATGTTAATACTGAATTGCCTGTGTCGTTATAGATAAACTCTCTCACACAGGCTTTTCAGGAAATGTGTTCTTGTACACAAGAAATTTGAAACCGAAACCAATGTGAATTTTGCTTTGTATGTAAATCATTTTCTATTTTTGTGCAAACGAAAACATTCAATTTCTTCATAGATTGGTAAAGGCATAGGATGCTTGGCGATATATTTTATTTTGCATCAGCCAGCTGGTCTTGAAATTCGGAGACGGGTGTTTTCGTCTTCTTGAAGTCAACGCAAAAATTGGTTTCGTGTATTATCGAGATGTTGAAAAGTAAAATCGGATGACCCGTCCATTGACTTATATTCTAGACTGGATGTAATGCGATGATTTACAGAATTGCACCCCAAAATACCTGATTTCACTTGTTTGTTATACATGTACTTTCTAAATGTACAGTGTCGAAATCATTATTTCTTTAAAATATTTGTTTGTTTGTTTTTTTTTTTCATTTATTTTATTTATTTATTCATATTTTGGGGGAGGGGGTCATATGAGCTATGAGTATGGATCAGGGTGGAATCCACGTTCAAAATAGTGAGATCCACACTGAAAATAATGGAAGCCATTCTCGAATGAGTCATTAAACCACTACTCTGAAGTGGATTCAACTACAGTTTTGATACAACTCCTAAGGAAGGGATCCCTGACATATCTCCAAAAGAAAACTGGTAGGTTTCTACTCCACTGTATTCATGGTATTAAGAGGGTAGAAATACCTGGAATTAGTCCCGAATTTTAATCGCTTCAATATTTAGAGTCTGAACGCTCCCAGGGGTACGTGCGACTCGCACGGGTACTGGGAGGTACCCGAGCGGGACTATGTACCTCCTCGGGTCTGTTCTTTTGTACCAGGGGTGCATTGACATCCCCCCTCGGAGCTATGGTCATGGAGTCATGCGTGGAAGAGGGGTGAACCTAAGGGGGCTAACTCCTCAAGGGGTGTAAGAAAGCGGGGCGCTCTCCCGCAAAGTTAACTTAACTCTAAGCTGGGCCTTTTTCTTCCTTCTTTTTAATTAAAAACGAGTAAAATTCAACTGTAGACTTTAAGATTTACCTCTGCGTTTACCATGTTTACTATATCCATAATTATTTATATTGTTTTCGGAGTGTTTCTCATTTACATCTTTTCACTTTCTCTAGCGATCTTATCCCCTCCAGGGGAGCGTTTCATCAAGTGTTCTGTCAGTGATTTTTACCGACAACTGTTATAAGCTACTGAAATCCTTGCATCTGATTGGCTGAGAGCAAATTTGTCGGTAAAAATCACTGACAAAACACTTGATGAAACGCTCCCCAGATACCAATTTGCCGGAATGCTACATGTACTTTGCATTCCAGCATGCTAACATGGTAGGTTATTTCCTCTTATATCTTTTCTATTTTTTCGGGGGGGGGTGCTACTGACAGCACATCTGTTATCATTTAACATGCTTGCATATCGGTGAACCTCATTTACATCTTCTTTTTTAAAACGTTTTATTGACACAAAGATTTGTTTTCTTAACAGAATAAAAAAAGGTTGTACTACTAACATTATCAGGGGTTTTAGTGACAATAATGACGCTGGTCGGTGGCTGAAAAGTCCCACTTGATCATGATTCCAAAGCAGAAAAAAACAAAAAGTTTTCACCGAGCATTAAAACGTACATAAATTCTGTTTTGTTGGAATAAGAGGTTGTAACAAATCCCTGGATAAAACTTCCACTCCAATTTTCTTTTCTTTTTAAATCACAAAACGAGGGCAAAGCATTGAGAAGTGAATATCATAACCCATTGAATGAATATCATATTCATAACACAATGAATGAATATCAATGAACAATGGGGCGAACTCTTGGCTTGTGAAATTGTCTTGCCCGCGGCTTACCCCATCGCGGTTACCTTTAGTCATTGACTGCACGCACCCTCGACAAGTGCGCACGGTTATATTGAAATAGGGGATGAATGGTATAATTATTATGATTTACAAGTATCATTGTAATATCAGGGTCTCCCACGTCGCATTGCAAACCAACTATCGACAGGTTGTATCGACAGAAGAAAAAAAGTTGTGGGGAGGTCTCTGTAGCATTAACTACAATATGATAAATTGTGATATTTTTTTCTCCTTTTTTTATCTTTTTTTTTTTCTTTTTCCTTTTTTGTTTTTTTTTCTTTTCTTTTTTTTTTCTTTTCTTTTCTTTCTTTTTTTTTTTTTTTTTTTGGGGGGGGGGAGGGAAGTTACCACAATAATAATCCTATATCGTACACATGCTGCGACAAACATTATGGAACTCCTGAGGGTGTTTTAAGTAATATGTTTTGGTTCAGACAAAATATTTAAACCACATTGATTAGTAACACTCTTGTGGAATTAAAATTCAACCGTTAAAAGTGCATTTGAACAAGCAATAATACTTGTTGGTTTAACGGGATTAATCTATAGAGCAGAGACAGGAAATTAAAACTTACAAATAATTTTCAAAATATTCCTTTGGATGTAAATTATGAATTATCACGAGAAAATATGTACATCCGCTCGGAATAAAAGAAGGAATTTATTTCATTAATTTCTTGAAAAGGACAAAACCCCGCCCTTCCGTTTCCACCAAAAATTGGAAAATGGGAAGAAAGATAACCAATGATTGCTTAAAAATGAGTAAACATATCGCTAAGTTGCGATGAACACGCGACTCTAGACAAACCAACACGAGAATAAGAATGTGCACTTGGCATAAAATCTAGTAACCACACACACACACACACATTATATATATATATATATATATATATATATATATATATATATATATATATATATATATACCTTTGACATTAAGGCAGCGAGCTCTTTTACATTAAACTAGATTCGTGACTCGTTGTTTCTGCCTCTGATTTTCGAAATTTCGAACAGATTTGACTTGCATTTTACCCTTCGATTAAAAATAATTGTGTATTGCGGGAATAAAATGACCTCAAATTTGTTTTATTGATAATACTGAATGACATTCTCACAAGAAGAAGATATAGATCTGAGACAATGCCACTTTTGTCAAAGATTTTCTTTGAAAGAAAGCTGAAAAATATTTGGACGGGAATGACCTCTTGAATGAGGTCTGAAAGGGAATGAATGACAATTTCTGATGGATGGCTGGATGGGACAGAAACAAAATAATGTATAGCTTTATTCATTTCTCATATTTTGAGATTATCTATTTTGGAACGCATTAAAGGGGTCGGCAATGAATATTTGGTGGGTGACATAAAATAGGTGTTTGCAGTCTGTATAGCTAACCATTACGGTGTTGGTAGTTGAGAGGTTTAAACACTTGACTAGGGATTCGAAGGTCTAACCCAGGTGAAGTTGGGTACCAGGTGCTAAATACACTTTAAACTGATAATAGAGGTCAATATCTGCATTACCATGCACATGATGCAAACCGCATGGAATTACATTTTGCTGAAATTATACTTTACATCATATCTCTAGCAATATCAACCTGATACACTACTGAGTCTTATTGCCATTCTAACTCTAACCCTTTAATAAGTCGAGGAGATTGACCGCAATAGGGTGTTCATAACGGCAATGAAATTAAACGCCGAATGACAAAGATGGCTTATTTATTTTTTACCCAATTATAATGGGTCAAGATCATACTGAAAGGAGACGACCACTATTTGGGTCATGATAAGCCCAAATGACATGAAGGAAGAAGGGTGTTCTTTAAAGAACTTGGCAGCGAATCCCGTTAATAGTGGTAATTTTAATATAATCAGTGCTGTCATTCACAGTGGTTCTCAAGATCGTCTATACGGTATGGCTTGCCTGGTGATTTATAACAGAGTATAGTACATTAGCACATTTAAGATATATTTATATAAAATAATTTCTCTCATAAACAAAACATTTATTTTAGTACATTTACGTACCAAGGATTTTATTTATAACAAACTTGACGATCTAAAATTAAGATATTAACATTACTTTACAACTTCACATTACAAAAAAGGAAATTATTTGTATCCTGTTTTTATGAGATTTGAATAGTCGCATCGAATTTTAAACCGCCAAACCGACTCCAAACCGACTCATTCTTGGCCATTGCCGACAATGTAATCGTAAATGGTTATACATCCACTGCGATTTAAAATCGATATAATACCAGAATTGCCTCTCTCTAGTTCTACCCCCCCCCCCTTCTCTCTCTCTCTCTCTCTCTCTCTCTCTCTCTCTCTCTCTTTCTTTCTTTCTCTCAGACATATTATCTTGAAAGTTTAAACGAGTCGTTGAATGGTTTTAAGGCCAATAATCATAATTCTCACTGGATATCAGTGACGGGTCCGAGACCAATCTCGGTCTTGAACTTTCGGTGTCTTGGTTTTGGTCTCGATCCAGACACCTAATATGAAATGGACGTACATGTAAGCATAAGTTTCTCTCCTGGTCTTGGTCTCGGGGTCCCCGGTATCAGAAGCAACACTGCTGGATATTCCCCTGATTATAATCAGGAATCAATTTCTATCTGTCGGGGTATCGACCAACGCAAATATAAACGCATGGGGCAATATTGATTGAATATTTTGTAAAAATCTGAATACTTGCATTGTGTTTGATATGAAATGATATTAGTCCGTTCGAAATCTTTGAACTTCTTTCAAGAGCTGCGCTGTGTACCCTACACCAGGCGACCGTTCGGTACCCCGCTGAGTCCCATTAAAACTGTTTCACTGTTTTGAATAAAATCCCTGCAGTTGATCCTGAATAGAACTGACTTTATGACACTGAACAATGCTGATCTTGATTAATTACCTGTTAAAGATTCACCGTTATCAAAACGAACAATAAAGACCGGGAGCTGTATGGCGAAGAAATGAAAAAAAAAATGGTATTGTCCCTTTGTATGGGGGAATGATTGGTTTGAACAACGTGTGGGGCGGATATTGGCATATACTGACCAGTTACATCGAATAATACATTGAATTGGTATTTACTGAAGAGCCCCCCCCCCCCCCCCTCCCCTCTACACACAAATCAAAATAATTGTTGTTATGCCTCGGCTGATTTTTCCTCCTTTTGAGGCACATTTTTGCCCCTGTATCTCTCTCTCTCTCTCTTTCTCTCTCTCTCTCTCTCTCTCTCTCTCTCTCTCCCTCTCTCTCTATATATGTGCAGTAGAACCATTGTAAGTTGTATTGGTTCCACTGGGCCTTCAACAAAGTAGGAGGATAGTCTATATAGCGCCAATTCTCAATTATTTTCAGATGTTTTGCTATTCTTTTCCCATTCCTTATGGCTAATGTATATCTTTGTATTATTTTGGATATTTCTTATGCTCCTTTCCTACATTTTCACTTTATTTACACCGATTTAGACGGACCATTTTGAAATAATAATAATAATAGTGGGTTCTTGTATAACGCACATGTCTGTCAAACTTGACACTCCTGGCGCTCTTTAATTATTACCCCGGCTTTATTTTTAGCATGGCTGCACTTACGGCGCTCTAGCATTTCAAAGAATTGATTCCTGTCAGGTACCCATTTACCTCACCTCATTTACCTTTACCAAGACTTTATATATATATATATATATATATATATATATATATATATATATATATATATATATATATATGTATATATATATGTATATATATATATATATATATATATGTATATATATATGTATATATATATATGTATATATATGTATATATATATATGTATATATATGTATATATATATATGTATATATATGTATATATATATGTATATATATGTATATATATATATATATATATATATGTATATATATATATATATATGTATATATATATATATATATGTATATATATATATATATATATATATATATATATATATATATATATATATGTGTGTGTGTGTGTGTGTTTGTGTGTTGTGTGTGTGTACATGTACATTATATAATTTCTCTTCTATCGTATTTTTGTATTCGTTTTTTGTGCTTGCATAAGTTACGGTCTCTGACTCCCTCCTTTTCTCTCTCTCTCTCTCTCTCTCTCTCTCTCTCTCTCTCTCTCTCTCTCTCCTTTACGCTATCCCCTCAGTACCCCTCTCTATCGTTCCTTTCTTTCTCTTTCCCATCTCTTTCTTTTTATTATCTAACCCTCCCTATAATTATGTTGATTTTTCCCTATTATTACAGGGGCTACAGTGCTATAAAAAGGTTGAATTGCTAGTATTACTCTGCCCTACAAAATCCAGCCTTTCCATTACCAGGATTGCTATGTAATTTACTTGGCAGTTGTGTCTAGGAACCTTTAACCCACTTTTCGAATCCAAGTTATAGTGGTCTGTATCATTCATGCTTGGCATGATGGGAATCAAGCGTACATTAGGACCCACGGAAGAGAGATCGTTCGGTGGTCTTTTGCAAGCCATATTTTTATGAAACAATTTCCCAACACAAGACAGTCGTGAAAGACTTCACACTGGGCAGTTACTTCAGTTTACTTTACCGCCCCCGCGGTGCCTGGAGAACATGATCAATCAATAAAAAATTTAAAAAAATTAAAAAAAATATATGAAATACACCTTTTGTATGGTTTCAAACCCACAAAACCGAATGCATCTAATACTTCTCGATAGACAGAAAGACCGGCTTACACCAATGAGGTACATGCACTAGTACCTACACGCTTAAACCAACCAACGGCACGCATGGACAACATCTGATAAGAGTAGTCTTCAGAAAGAGGTAGAATTTGAATGAAGGATAAAATAGATAAGTGTGTGTGTGTGGGGGGGGGGGGGGGGAGAAAGAGATAGAGGGGGACACAGAGGGAGAAAAATTGAGAAAAATTAAAGGAGAATGAAACCCTATTGGAAAAGAGAGGATAGAGAGAATCAATTTTAAAAAAGTTCCATCAAAATCGAAATGAGAAAGTTATGACAGTTTGAAAAGTCTCTATTTACTTTCTATGGCGATCCTCAAATTGGCAATGTTGCTTCAAAGTAACAGTAGTACAATTCTCCATATGTTTTGTACACAAAATTTCATATTTTTCTCCATTATCTCTAAACATGCTAAAGATGCTGCTTGTCTTTTGGTGAACTCAACATATGTTGTGTCAAATACATTTTCCCATGATATGTCTTGAGCTAAGAAGACAAGCTGCACCATGAGAGATAATGGGGAAAAATATGAAATTTTGTGTACAAAACATATGGAGAGTTGTACTACTTCACCTGTCACTTTGAAGCAACATTGCCAATTTGAGGATCGCCATAGAAAGTAAATTGAGACTTTTCAAACTTTCATAACTTTCTCTTTTCTTAACAGATTTTGATGGAATTTTTAAAAAATTGTTTCTCTCTATCCTCTCTTTTCATTAAAATTGATTTTTCCCAGGGTTTCATTATCCTTTAAGACAGAGTATTATCTTATTGCTTATCATTTTCATATCATTGTTCATGTCACCCACAACACCTGTTCGAAGTTTTATTCGGCATCATTGTTCCGTAAAGGATCACATGGGGGCGCAATGCTATAAACGCCAAACATCTCACAAAAGTATCCGTTATAAATAAAACGCAAATTCAAGGTGTAAAATTGGCATGTGTAATAATTGTTATAGGTTCTCCCGCGTGTGACTATCAAAGCTAAACTGATTATGTATGTACATACATGCACGCGTAACTGCATATCGACTAAAAAGATGTCTATTTTAGACCTTCTTTTGTTGCATTCATGCCTTCCGCAGAACTCAGTGTTCAAATATTAGCCTAAGAAAATATCGACATACATCTTAACACACCTGTTTCACGTTACCATTCAAAAAATGCACTAAATGTGACGACTAAATAATTGTCTTTGAAAAGAAAGGGGATTTCAAATACCAAGGCAGTGTAATAAGTTCATTGGTCATGACACAGACCCAGGGGCATCGATCATGGGATGGAAGGGGGCAGTTTCCCACCTAAGAAAATAGTGGATGGGGCATATAGGATTGCCCCCCCCCCAAAAAAAATAAATAATAATGATAAATGAATAAATAAATAAATAAATAAATAAATAAATAAATAAATTCTAAAAAGATTAATTAAATAAATAAATAAATAAATAATTAAATACATAAAAATAAATAATAATGATAAATCTGGAGTTGTAAAATAAAATAAAGAAAAATGATGCAAAAGTCAGGAAATAAAAAGGTATATACACGATCAGACTTCAATTTCACCGCGCGCTCTGCGTGCAAAATGCTCTGATTTTCCCTGCTTCATGTAACCGTGGAGAAACTGGTAATTAAGAGGCGTTAAAAAAATCATGAAGGGTAATATTAGACTGTCTTCCCCCTCCCCCATCGAAAAACGGATCGACGCCCCTGCACAGACCCTCATAATTTATGCTTTATAGATAGTGATCGTGACTACAAGGTACCATACTTTGTTCAAGGGCATACATTATTAATTGTATTCTTATTTCTAGTAAAAGAACATTATTGATTCCTGGTAAAAAGTGAGAAAAAAAACCTGTGTCGTGAGCTTTTCCATTCTTTTTCCGTCAGTTTGAAGAACATCTTGGTAGAGAATACATTTATTTCCCCTCTCAAAAGGATTGCTCTCAAATGCCCTAATATTCAAAATATGTTGAAAAAAAAGCTGAAAAGTTGCGAACAAACTTTCATGCCACATGTGTATAGCCCCACATACTCATCTATGTGTGCGTCGCATGTGACTCTTAGCAAGATTAATTCAATTTCTTCTCATTTTTATAATTCAAAAACCTTACAAAACATACCAATCTACATGTATATGTACTAAACAAAAGCAACAGTAGTTTCCCCGCTTGTTTTCAGACAGTTTCTGTCACAATGGTAACGACACTATCAGAACTCAACTTTGTTTTTCTTTAATAGACACATACTCATTATCAATGTACAGTGAAACCTGTATATAAAGACTGCTCAAGGGAGACAAGAAAGACGCACTTTATGAGCAGGTGTTATTTATGTACAGGCTTCTTTAGTACATCTTTCAATGAGAAACAGTTTTCAAGGGAAACGAAATTTGCGGTCTTTAAAGACAGGTGGTCTTTCTACTTACAGGTGGTCGCTAAAGCAGGTTTAACTGTATTTCTATAATCATTCCGTTGCCCACGAAATTAATTATCTTAAAATTTGTAAGATCAAAGACTGTGCAGAATTCTGCACGTATCAATGATCCTATATACCATGTTTTAGTCAAATATTGACCATGTTGCTATATGCCAAGTCTTCAAGTCTGCGGTTATTATTTATACAATGTTATATAGATTTAGGACGAATGTACATAATGTATCGCTCCCCCACGTAGGTCTTACTCATTATAACATATAATTTTCAATACAGCAAAAATAGAAATGGTTTAAATGACAGTTCTATTTAAATAACATAATTATTACATTATTTTTTCTTCAAATAATATGCAAGGCGTGAGAAAATATAGTGGGTAGGCCATCAGCCTTTTGCGTCATCATATCTGCATTGAAGCAGCCAGTGATTAAAAATATAATTAATTAAAAATGAAAAAAAAAAAGTTTTTCTTCAAATAATATGCAAGACGTGAGAAAATATATTGGATATGCCATCAGCCTTTTGCGTCATCATATCTCCAATGAAGCAGCTATTGATTAAAAGTACAATTAATTGAAAATGAAAAAAACAAGAAAAGAATTACTAGTATCTTAATGATAATACAGACTTACATGTATATCATCTACATGAGTATAGCCTCTGTAAGCATGCTAAAAGCGCAGTAAGTTGTAATTAGTATTACCCCATTCATCCAATGTATACACGTCTGCAATGTGTGTACCATCTCCACTCCATATTGGCTATATATGGGCTATACTAAACATTTGCTTTTTTGGAGTGCCTAGTATGGCAAATTGAATCACAAAGGCATGCAGCATTGTACCATGGCACCGCCCGTCTTATACAGAGTTGCCATTGATAAGAATTGATACTAACTCATCCCCCAGATTGATACCAATCTTCACTATGTACATACGAGATAGGCAACTGTAACTTTGCCATTGATTGGAAAACTTGCGATCATTTTGGATCAGTCGCAACTCTTTATAAGACTGTCTTAAGAGTGGTTGACAGGGATTGATGGCAAGTCCTCTAAACATTCGTAAACTAACAAATTTCCTGTATTCGAAGAGTTTCGATTCATTTCAAGGTGCGATCAATTTGAATCAATAGCAACTGCGTGTCTATAAGTTTAGCATTTGATCGTACGATCAATCAATCAGTCGATAGTATGATTGATCGTACAATTGATATTTTGCAATCAATTATTGCATAACATAGTGATCAATTGCAAAATAGAAATCGATTACTAACTTATTTCTTGTGTCATGTGTGTGACGGGCCCCAGCAGGTCTCAATTTCTCTTTTGGGTAAAACATGTAAGGAATGGGAAATGTAGAATAATACTTTGCATTTTGTACTACAAAATCTTTTAAGCTAAACCAATGAATTATACTGCCGTGTTAAACTTCGCATGGAAGTTTATATTTAATTGATCGGAATCGCTAATTATGAAGATCACGGTTACAACCGCTACACGTAACTGTGACCCGTGATTTTCGGAGCTGCTTAATTAGTCCTTTTTTTCTTGAACTAGTTCCAGATTATGAGTAGCCTTTTCTTCGAAGGACCAGGGCCATGATAGGGTTATAATGGTGTTGCTCAAGAGAGAGACCAGGGGATGGATGAGGGTATAGAAGGGAAATGTTGTAAAATCCGAAGATAGAGACTGGAAATTGAGTGGGGAAATAAATAGATTGGTAGATAGTTAAATGGATAAATAGATAGAAAGATAGATAGATAGCTAGATTGATAGATAGATAGATAGCTAGATTGATAGATAGATAGATAGATAGATAGAGAGAAAGATAGATAGGTAGAGAAAGATATACATAGATAGAAAGAAAGAGAGAGAGACACACACACACACACACATACACACACACACATATATATATATATAGAGAGAGAGAGAGAGAGAGAGAGAGAGAGAGAGAGAGAGAGAGAGAGAGGGGTATACTAAGAACTTTTCAAGAGAGAAATTGGCGGATGTGGGTACATGTACATTCGGCAAATCAATGGAAGATGGAGAAATGAAAAGTTGGAAAAAAGAGATTAGAGCTGTACGACAGATAAATAATTAGAAAGTGGGGTGGGGCGGAGAAAAAAAAATGGTCGAAAGAGCTGAAACATATTCATCGATGGATGGATGGCAGGATGGATTTAGATATATAGTTTTAAAGAGAGGAAGAGAAATACATAGAGTAGATACAGTTTGTGGATACATATATATACATACATACATACATACATACATACATACATAGGTAGATAGAGAGAGAGAGAGAGAGAGAGAGAAGGGGGAGGGGGAAGGGGGGAATGAAGAGACGGGCGGCAAATTCAAAACAAAGACATTACCATGATTACAGCTATCATTGGCGGTTGATTAACTTCCATACGAAGGAATTCCACGCACGAATGCTCTATTGAAACCGTGCCATTGAATTAAACCATTCAAAGTCACGGCTATTCATCATCACGTTCATGTTCCATTTAAGTCAACATTACTATCTAAACAATATAAATCCAACTCTGGGGAATTAAGAAAATTGGGCTACAAAAAGGGAGTCCCTAATCCCTCGAAAGTCAGGGCGTCTTCCAAGAAACTCAGATTGGTCGCCGTCCTCCTAACTATGGTGTTAATTATCAAGGATTTGATCAATTAACAAAAGGAGACATCTTTTGTTGAGCACGTTATAACGTAGGTCCATGCCGGTATATTGTTATATTGTACACCAACAGATTTAGGTGGGGGGGGGGGGGGGTATTTGGTAGAAGCAAGTTTTGCAACCTCCCATTTCGGAGAGTCTCTCCTGATATCTGTTGAAAAATGTCGGTCTTTTGACAGTGCGTAGAAACTACGGAGTAACGTTAAATCCCATGCTGTACTGTGACTGTGATAAATTCTTGACATAATTTCAATTTTCACTTGGAGGCAAAAAAGCATTGAAGGAAAAATACCAAGTAACGTGTACCGTTTTTGTGTGGTAGTGGTGGTGGTGGGGGGGGGGGGGGGGGGGGGGGGGGGAGGCAAGACTCCCAGTAATCTAATACATATTGCATTGAAAGATATAATAACAATAAGATGTTCATGATAACAGTCCATGATCAAAGGGCTTCAAAATTCAAAGATCTAGACGAAAACTTAGTATTTAGGGGATACAAAGAGGGGAGCCACTAGACATGTAGGCACGCATTTGTATGGCACACATGTGTCGTCATTTTGTTTTTTTAAGTTGATACCGCCCTCTATCAATGAAACATATTCATGGATTATAATAATTTTACAAAACATGCAACTCAGTCAGAAAATATTCGTATTTACTAGAAGATGCATGGGCGTGCATTCGTTTATTTCTTTACAACAAGTCAACAACCACATCAACATCATCAGCAACAGGTTTTTAGAAGTTATATATTGGTTTTTTTTTATGAATAAAATTTCAATTTAGCCTCTTCTTTGATTTGTGTTTCTCCTTGTTCTTACAAACAACATCTAAATCGTATTCCGGTAATATACATGTAAATCACCTTTGGCATGATTTGGTGATTCCACTTTTTTATTTGATACCACTAAAAAATAAAATGAATACACTTCTTCTTCTTCTCTGAACGGTTTAAAGTATTATTGTACGTATTTGTCATGTCAAAATGCTAAAAAGAAAGCAATAAAAAAAGAAAATAAGCCATGCAATGAAAACTTGATTAGCTATCTTATTATACAGCTTTTACTAAATCACACATGGTTTCCATTTCTGAGTAAATTCATCTTTCAGAAACCGTTCACAAGTTTTCATTTATTATAGAAAAGTTGGGCCACCGTCCTTCACCGTTTTCATTTATTATGGAAA